>JAGDQP010002656.1:0-37787 GCA_022664845.1 Lepisma saccharinum | reverse complement strand
ATATATATATATATATATATATATATATATATATATATATATATATAGAGAGAGAGAGAGAGAGAGAGAGAGAGAGAGAAAGAAAGAAAGAGAATGTAGTGGCGAAGAGCTGTAGATACTTTAGTTGTTGCTGGATAACTCTTTTGGACTTGTTTCAGAGGAAATTTTATCGATCCGGTAGCCGTTTTGTCTTTCGTTAGTTTCAAAATCGTTCAAGGTCTCTTTTGCATATCGTAACGTTCTGGTGGGTAGAGTAAAATAATATACAGGATCTTGGATTTTATCCCTTCACCATCTTATTACAAAATGTGCACAATAAAGCCTTGACTGATACAAAGTTAATAAAATGAGTCTCTGGATTCAAGGATATGCGGTGAATTTGGTAACTTGGAGTCCGGAGAGTAAATCACTTGTGGTTTAGAATAGGATTAATAAGTACATATTATCTAATTCTAATGCAGATATGGACAAGGATAGGTATTCTGTCCCAGTGTAGACTAGAAAGGGTGTTGGATGTTGTTCTGTCCCGTTGCAGACAAGGACGTGTTTGATAGTTGTTCTGTCCCAGTGCTGACAAGAATGGTTTAGAGGAACACTCTAATCCCAGCGTAGATATAGAGTGAGGATTTCCAACCCCAGTGCAGGGCAGAGGGGGGGGGGGGAGGTGTTTAGGCGATCACTCCCATTGCAGCTCGGTTGCCTTCGTTCCTTGATGTCGGCTGCACTTTGTTGGTAAATACTGCCTGCATTACAAAATGTCGTAACACACACGTAGTACTCACATTTATTGTTGTTTACAAGTGGCGTGTGCTATATACAGCACAACGTTACAATATCCTTTTGTTCCCTAAATGGTGCCTCCAATACATTGGTCACAACAGAACAAAACACAACTCATTCTCACATAAAAGTTATATAATTGGTTTCAAAACTACCTGGAAGGTAGAACTATTGTCGACAGAAATAAAAATCTACCCTCCATCTCTTTATGTGACTTCAGGTGAAAATCCGAGAAAATGTGTGTGTCCTTTAGACAAAAACACTGACGGCGTTCCAAAAAAAATATTTGCAGGTTGCAAACACTTATTGCCAGAGGTCGCAAACACTTATTGCCTCTGTAGTTGGACAGTTATACAAGAAGTATGATGAGGGTCAAGGGCAATCTTCAAGAAAAGTATTTTATATGAACGGGTCGTGATGTAATCATGATCCTTAACTTATTATAACTACAATCCACGATCTCTCCGTTACGAAGTAAATGAGTGTCCAATGAAGAACTCAGATGATACATGACGTGTCTGAAGAAATGAATATTTGTGAAGGTACGTACAGTTGCTCAGCACATGTACATCTAGGTTTAGGTCACTGGAACTTAATGGGGTGGGTGTAGTGTTTGGTACTTCCATTTCTGACAATAAACGCATTTTAACCTGACCATTAACCGGCTTTTACTTGCTCATGCCTCCTCGGGATTACATGTCAATGAAGCGTGCATAATTTCAACTAAAGTGTTGAAAATTCCTGTAAAAATACAAGGAACCATTTATTAATGAGTTGATTTCAACATATAAGGATCGTCTGTAAGAAGAAAGAAAGTTGGCCTACACTGTGATCGAACCTGGGCCTTTTGAGCAGAAGACCGCCTAGACCACAGAGGCAGCTGCAGATCTAAGATCTCAAAAGGGCATTTACGGCATATTCTCTAAACAACAATACGTTACTTCCGCTTTCGTTTTTCCAACTACCTCCACCTCTTCTCAGCACCACCACATGAACAGAGCTTCAAAGTTTTTGAAAATAAAGCAAGACTGAATACACAAATAAGCCTACAAGTGTTATGAATTCATACTTCGAGACTAGTCGTAACACTGCAGTACCACAGAACAATAAAGAAAAACTAATAAGAATGATTTTAGTCTGTACCATCTTGATATCTGCCATTTGTAATTCGGGTTAAAGTTTGTAAATAGAGAGATAGTTATTCAATACATCAAATTGGTGCCACTGTTCTACACTACCATACCGAAATATCAATGGCAGATTTTTTACTTGAAATTTTTATGATGATTTTAATTTCGCGTAAGTGTGTACCGGCGCTTTAAACTTTTGAGGCTCAAATTTTAAATGACTCCCAAATGAGTAATACTTGTTCAACTTTCTAATTCACCTATTTCGGAAAAAAAAAGAGGCTTTCTTTTATCTTCACTTATCACTCACTTTATAGACAAACCTTTAATCAAACATCTTTTAGTTAAATGAGAAGAAGAAAAGACTGAAGAATGAGTCAGAATGTAGAAGACAAAATTAGGGAGTGTCGAAAGGTGGAGAAAACGTAGCTTAAATAGTAGAAGTGAAGACAGACCCAGAGAATGATAGAAATAGAGAGAGAAAGAGAGATTTTTAGCATCTGAAACAAAAGGAGTCTTCCGCAAAAGGAAGTTAATTTGAGTTATGAACAAAAGCCAGTAGTCTTAATTGTGAGGTGAAATGAAAGGATGAGGGGTTGGGAAAAGCCAGGAAGGAACGGGGATGTTCTGGAGGAGAAAGGTGTCCTAATTCCTGAAAAGGAATTTCTCTCTAAAGAAGAACGTAGAAGTTAAAAGAAAAAATATGTGAATATTGCCGGAAGGAAATGAACAAAAGACCTTCATGGAGAAGAGAAATTTAAATATGACTTTTCTTTCGTTATAAATATACAGTGTTTTTAGAAGTGCACATTCCTATTTCGTGAGATTTTCTTAAAATTGAAAACTTGATATAAGCAGGCAAAAAGGCACTTATTATTGCTTAAATAAGCACTTAAAAAAGTCCTTATAAAAGCTTTCAAATTATGACTTATCCTTATTTTTTATATCCTTCATTATCATACCATACTACATTACATCACGGTATTCTATATTGGTTGCACATCGCCAGAAATTGTTTCAAGTTTTAACAAATATTGAGCCTTCTGTCACAGAGAACTGTTTTCAGTTTTGAAAATGCTCTCTCAATTTCAATTTGATTTTTTATTTATAGCCTTTAGGCATCTAAGGCTCATGCCGATATAGGGGAAGGGGAAAGGATTCGGGAACGTTTCGCCCAGGGCCTATATTGAATGTACCATCCTGGCAGTGACTGAGGAAAAACCATGGGATAAACGGTCAGGATGGTCGGTCGCTGTGATCGAATCCACGACCTCTCAACACTCTATCACTGACAGTGAGCTACGGCGGCTCGGTATGTTCTCTCGACGTCCACAGAAATGAGAGGGAATATACCTAAAAGGAAGTATTACTAACGTGCTCATATCAACGACAGTTAAATTTTTAAGCTTCAAGAACACTGCATATAGGCCTATTCTTAATTTTCCTGATGTCCAGTTTTTAGCCTTCGTTCTAAAGTTTCATTATTACTTCTAGCAACATAGTATAGTATGCCTGTGCTATCAGGTCATTAGTGAGCGACAGGTCTCACAACCATGAAAATAGTTCCAAAGTTTCCCAGTAAGAAAATAGTTCGGATCAGGTTTCCCCCTTTTTTTTTATTCCTTTACGATATATTGTTCATAAAACTGTTTAATCTTGCTACTGCATAATACATCTGTAAATTTCCCTGTATTGATGGTTAAGTGGAAGAGAAACCTTAACTTCGTCATGTAAAATAGGGTGTAAATAGATTCATATTACGTAGAATTCATATACAAGAAGTTACTAAAAGATAAAAGAGAATTTAAGCAAAGACGACTGAGCGATGAAAGAAAAGAATAAGAATAAATAAAGCTAAAATTACTATCAGAGGTAAAAGAGGAAGTAGCATGCATTGATGGCTGCCTGGAAATCTGAGATAAAGATCATAATGTTGCCCTATTAACAATTTAACACTATTTTACCTATGCAATACTTACATGAAACATAATTTATTTCTATTTAAATAAAAACCAGTTCTTCTCAACTTTATGTATATCCACGTTACGTAAGAAGGAGAAGGCAATCAAAATTATTCTTACTTAGGTATCAGTAAGCTCCTAACGATCTTCTTAAAAAACTCTAAACTAATATCAATATTTTGTCTTAACTTTCACTTCAAATGTGGTCAAATATACATCACAAAAAGAATAAAAAGTAAAGAACAAAAAATTATCCAGAATAGAAAATATATATAGATGTCGCTGTAGTATGTGTTTACTTCATCTTATACGATCACCAAATCCATACTAATTTTTTTGTACATATTTTCCCCATCTGCTACCTGTATGTATCAATGCTTACGTACTTTAACTTGCGTATTTTTATATTCTTGATGACAACTTCAGTTTAAGATGAGTCGTTGGAATCAGTTTAGTGCTTTTGATCAATATTATTGGGGCCTTAAACAACTAAAAGAATTTATTTCTTGTCAATTTATAGTTCATGTGGTGAGTAACATTGGAAGTTAAATGGATGTCCAATGAAGGTGAATATTATTGGAATTTTTTATAAATTTTCTTCACATATGAAAGTGCGAAATGTCTCTTCGTTATGTTAGTTGGAAAGTTAAATTGGTTTCTTTTTATGTTAATATCAGTTACTTTTAAATTTCAAGCTCAGTTGCCATCCTGTTTAAGTCAAACTGTACTATTAAGGTTAATTGCATAGTCATCAATGAACAGAGAAAATGACACGGCTCTTTCAAGTGTCGAGCTATGAAATATTTTCATATGAATGTGTACTCCCTTTTAGTAAGTTTTTAGAATTCACTATTCCTTTCATCCGTCTATTAAAAACCTTGGCTCGCTTTCTCTTTAAAATTTACTGCAAACGTATCTATTATATTGGTTTCTGACACCACTATTTGTTAGAGTTAAGATAATAAAAACCTATCCATTTCATTTGAATACTTACAAAATTAAAGAAGGTGGTATTTGTTGCATGCAATATCACAGACAATAGGAATAACCTCCTTGCATGTATATCGTCATTCTGTTAGGATGTTCTAGAAAGCCAAGAATGAGAATCACTAGGTTCACATGCAACATGATCGTCATAGTCATACACGCTTAGGTATTATCTAACGTAAGTTTCAAGAGGAAGATTTCGACAATAGTTTAAACAGAAGCTATAGTAACAATAGTCTTTCAGGATTTTGAATTTCAAAGATCGTTAATAATTTAGGAAGAATGTTTTTCCTAAAACTAGAACAACACGCAGTATCCCTACAACAATAACGAAGATGACGACATCCAGGTGAAAAGAGGAATATTAATTTTCTCCAGGCTCCTATTTGAATTTAATTCGTCGTCAGTTTGAAACCAATGTCGTTCCGAGTTAGACTTATTTACTTACGTAGTGACTTTAAATTCTTGGTTGTTTACTCAGTTTCTAGACCTAAGCCCATTGTTCTTATAACTTCTTTCTTATGTTGTTTTCATAGAAAATGTTGTATGTTATTTTTTTCAACTATTTCAAACACTTTTTTTAACATGTAAACACTTGATATTGACTTTGAACTTCGCATCATCCCAATCCCGCACCACACTTGTCATAATTCTTTTCTCCTTTTTAACGATAATTTGATAGATCTATCACTTCAAATAAATTCAATTTCATACATACTTTTCCTAACACTTGACAAACACTTTTATGACAGAACCTTTTCTACAGTAATTTCGTCCTCTAGTTTTACCGCACTTAAAACACATCTCGAAGCCTATATCAAATCTGGATTTCATCTCTTACCGTTTAATAGCACTGAACATTTCTAGTTTCCACTTCGTTTTACTCAGTCAGGTACTTACCTAAAAAGATAATGAAAATACATTTTATTAGTACATGTTTATTATAATTATTGTTACAACAAATTGAACAGAATACGTACATTACAGTACGGATTATTATTATATTTTATAAATAATAATGACAGTTTAATACTTCATTACTAGATCTATCAATGATGAAGCAACGCAAGAAATGAATCTAAACAAAAACATAAATGCGTCTTTTTAAATTCAGGATTTTAACCGATGTTCATTGTTGATGTTGATTGTTCAGATTATCAAGATCTTGTCGCTTGAGCCTCAATGGTTAAACTGATCCAGACCGTACACATTTATGTGAAAGTCTCACATCATAAGCGTTCATTTTACGCAACAGAAATAAGTGGGGTTTGATGGCATGGTTTTTGAAAAAATAGCCACAGACATCCGGAAATATTATTGATTTTTTGCTCTTGTAGTCTCAATTGTTCAACTGGTCGAGACCGTTCAACTGTATCTGAAACCCTCACATCATAAGTTGTGCACAATATGTGCTGGTGGAGGACATGGTTTTCGACACAGACATACAAACACCCGAAAAGACTTATTATTTAGTGTTATAAAGTGTATTAACATATTCAGATATTCAATTGCCGTATAGCTTACATGAGCTTACCGTTCATTATTATGCTCCAAAGATACCTAAAACCATAATTAGGACCAAGAATAAAATTATAATTGTAATGTACGCGTATCCTAGAGAATCTTAGTAGCTATGGACTGCAATTTTATGTACGTCTTTGAGATTATTATTTTGTTTTCTATAATTTATGTCACTTCTATGTTATGTTTGTTCTTACGGTCTAGATTTTTAGTATAAATATTCCTTTCCATTCCATTACTTTGTCCGACCTTGTTAATGTCATAAACTCTATATATAACGTAAAGAATTATTGTTCGCGAAAGTTTATATGTAAACACGACGTCAAAATTAGCGCTCTTACCTTTTACCCGTTGCTCGTAAGTCTGCACCCACTTTCACTTTTAGTTCCCAACTTCATATCAATTTTAGGTTGCCTTCAGAGAAAAAAAAACACTATTTTATCCTATTTGTCGGTATTCGTTATCACGCTCGTATTAGGGTTGTAAAGGCGTTGTAGTTGGCAACGAAATAAACTTAGGAATGACTCTTGCAAAACTATGTATGTGTGCGTTTTTTTTAAATTATCGTCATGCTCGAAGCGCGTGTTTTGGGTTGAAAATTTGGCTCAGAATCAACAGGAAATAGTGCATATTTATTGAAGTTTTTATCTTTGAAATCAGAAATCTGTCCTGTTCCATTGCGCACTGTTATATCCTGCGTTGTTTCATCGCTTTAAAATAATTTTGCATGTTGTTTCGTCGCGACACCATAAAAACTTTCTGAACCGAAAAACAGTTTTTTTAACAATTAATTTTGTGTGACCGAAGGAAAGTCATATCACTGAAAGAAAATATCACAAACTATGAAATAATGTCACAAATTAACAGACTGGTTTGTTAATTTGTTTCCATTACCGGTAACTGTAATGTTATTTACTTAAATTAGTACTAAATTATTTACTAAATTGAATACTTTTGTTGTTTGATTTTTCTGTTAATGGAATTCCTTGGACGTTTGTTATAAAATATTATTTAAATCGTGAACGTTGTTGGATGAAGATAAACAGTATAAACAACAGAACGGGAACCGTAAGTGGATAGTAATCACATTAGACAATACTTACTGTTATTTAACTGCTATGTAACGCTATTTGGCGTCAAGAGTTACGAAAATTATTTTTGCAGCTTATTATTTTCGATACAAGGTGGTTCTGGTTTCGAGATATTTCGCCATGCCTTGGGCAAATAAATATAACGTGAAGTGCAGCTTGTAAGTTGTCTTTATATTAAAATTAAAGCCGTTACCCAATTGCCTTTCGAAGTATTGACAATTTCAGTCAGTTTAGTCAGCAGTATGTCTCAAACGTGCTTTCCTCGTCCGCGCATATTCGAAGTGCGCCACTGTAAATATTAGTCCAGTGGAACTGATCAACTTGAACTTACTTTTATGTGATTATGGTGTCCCCGGTACATAACATGAAATGACACAGTGATGGTAATTTACATTGTGGAAGCAGCTTTATTGCGCGGAAGATCTTAAGCAATATGAATCAATTACATGTTGCCAATACCTCTCATTCGATAGAAATGTCCTCAAAACTGGACACGCTGTTTGAGGAGGATTCCTAATCCCTACGTAAAATCAATTTCCACCGGGTAGTGCTGTCAAACATACTAGTACATACTCACTGGGACCACAGATCGAACCTATTCAGTCATGAATCGGGTTGGGTTAAGTTTAGCCTCAATCCAATTCGACTCATTGAGAGTATTGCCACTGGGAATCCAAATCGGAGTCTCTTAAAGGGTAATGAGTGAAACAACTCATTGACGCTATAAAGCGTTCGTAAATTTATTGTCAAATAACGAAAAGCTTTCAATGTTTATTGAACAGAACTAAGAATATGTGGAAATGATCTTTACTTTCTTTCCAATACATGAATATATTCTCTACATATGTTATTATATGGTTCTCTTAACAACCATAAACTGTTTCCTCAAACAATAAAGTTAGCTAACAAGCTGAAGGACTGCAGGATGAAGGAAATCCCTGCGTAAGTAATTAACATACGCAGTAGAGAAGCGTAGAAATCCTATCTAATCTGCATTCTTCAGTCAGAAACATTGCTTAAATACATTCATGGAGTATAACTTTGTTTGCCGTTTTCTAAACCTATACGTACTACATTATTATTTGTCAATTACGTCGTTTGTGACGATCCCTTCTGACATTTGGTTACATGTAAGCTCGGAAAAATTTTGACATTTTTTTGTAAGAAATATCTACGTATTTCACTCTGAAGAACTCACAATTTACGACTACTGCTTTTAAAACCCTCTGTACACATTATGTGTCTCAGTATCGTGACAAAACAAAAGAAAACAAATCAATTATTGTGAATACCAAAAAATAGCTACTTATTTTATGGACACTCTGTTTATATTCTATGGATAGTTCTTTTCTGGAAGTGGAGGAAAAGCAAACGAGATTTGGAATCATAATGTTTTCTGGCTCGCCACTACCTAGAAACAGGGAGACTGTCACAAAGACAAAGTATACGGAGAGAGTGAGAGAGAAAGAGAGAACGAAGTGAAAGAAATAAGCAAGACAGACAGAGAGAAAGAGACATAAGAGAGAAGTGGGGAGAGACGCATGGTAGCAATCAACTCGGGCTTGTCTTTCTAAGTTACCGCATTTGTTTTGGCTCTTCGCTTGGGTTGCTGTGTCATTCATTTCTCCGAGTTTGCGAGCAACGAGTGGAAGGGGTCTTTAGTCGCTCGCGAAACGCTGGGCAGAGAGTAGAACCAAAAACAAACACAAAGGGAGAAAGAAGAATCCGAGCTCTGTCTTTTTTAAAAGAAGGTATGGGTAAAGAGGAAAGGATTTATTTCATAGTTATGGGCATTGGATTTGAAAATACAAGACAATGTTGCTGAAAGTTTGCACATAATATACATAATCAGTGGACACCAACAGAAGATGTACTACAGGGTGAGTCAAGACGAAAGTTTTAGCTTTGAAAGCGTATACATATTTATTCATGAGATCAACGAAATTCGCTCCTTTGAGGCGATAAATTGTAGCAGAACATATCACGTTTGGCTCTGTACCGTATTACCGAATTCCGACTGCGAGCGCCAGCAGGTGGAACAATAACCACTTAATCTTTAACATTACCTCATAAGAAATCAAGGGGTGACAAATCTGGTGGACAAGCTGGCCATTCTACCGATATTATTGGACCGGCTTATTGGACAAGATAGGCTTACGTGATACTACCAACCCCAGAAGGTTTGATCTACTACTACCCCTTGATTTCTTATGAGGTAATGTTAAAGATTAAGTGGTTATTGTTCCACCTGCTGGCGCTCGCAGTCGGAATTCGGTAATACGGTACAGAGCCAAACGTGATATGTTCTGCTACAATTTATCGCCTCAAAGGAGCGAATTTCGTTGATCTCATGAATAAATATGTATACGCTTTCAAAGCTAAAACTTTCGTCTTGACTCACCCTGTAGTACATCTTCTGTTGGTGTCCACTGATTATGTATATTATGTGCAAACTTTCAGCAACATTGTCTTGTATTTTCAAATCCAATGCCCATAACTATGAAATAAATCCTTTCCTCTTTACCCATACCTTCTTTTAAAAAAGACAGAGCTCGGATTCTTCTTTCTCCCTTTGTGTTTGTTTTTGGTTCTACTCTCTGCCCAGCGTTTCGCGAGCGACTAAAGACCCCTTCCACTCGTTGCTCGCAAACTCGGAGAAATGAATGACACAGCAACCCAAGCGAAGAGCCAAAACAAATGCGGTAACTTAGAAAGACAAGCCCGAGTTGATTGCTACCATGCGTCTCTCCCCACTTCTCTCTTATGTCTCTTTCTCTCTGTCTGTCTTGCTTATTTCTTTCACTTCGTTCTCTCTTTCTCTCTCACTCTCTCCGTATACTTTGTCTTTGTGACAGTCTCCCTGTTTCTAGGTAGTGGCGAGCCAGAAAACATTATGATTCCAAATCTCGTTTGCTTTTCCTCCACTTCCAGAAAAGAACTATCCATAGAATATAAACAGAGTGTCCATAAAATAAGTAGCTATTTTTTGGTATTCACAATAATTGATTTGTTTTCTTTTGTTTTGTCACGATACTGAGACACATAATGTGTACAGAGGGTTTTAAAAGCAGTAGTCGTAAATTGTGAGTTCTTCAGAGTGAAATACGTAGATATTTCTTACAAAAAAATGTCAAAATTTTTCCGAGCTTACATGTAACCAAATGTCAGAAGGGATCGTCACAAACGACGTAATTGACAAATAATAATGTAGTACGTATAGGTTTAGAAAACGGCAAACAAAGTTATACTCCATGAATGTATTTAAGCAATGTTTCTGACTGAAGAATGCAGATTAGATAGGATTTCTACGCTTCTCTACTGCGTATGTTAATTACTTACGCAGGGATTTCCTTCATCCTGCAGTCCTTCAGCTTGTTAGCTAACTTTATTGTTTGAGGAAACAGTTTATGGTTGTTAAGAGAACCATATAATAACATATGTAGAGAATATATTCATGTATTGGAAAGAAAGTAAAGATCATTTCCACATATTCTTAGTTCTGTTCAATAAACATTGAAAGCTTTTCGTTATTTGACAATAAATTTACGAACGCTTTATAGCGTCAATGAGTTGTTTCACTCATTACCCTTTAAGAGACTCCGATTTGGATTCCCAGTGGCAATACTCTCAATGAGTCGAATTGGATTGAGGCTAAACTTAACCCAACCCGATTCATGACTGAATAGGTTCGATCTGTGGTCCCAGTGAGTATGTACTAGTATGTTTGACAGCACTACCCGGTGGAAATTGATTTTACGTAGGGATTAGGAATCCTCCTCAAACAGCGTGTCCAGTTTTGAGGACATTTCTATCGAATGAGAGGTATTGGCAACATGTAATTGATTCATATTGCTTAAGATCTTCCGCGCAATAAAGCTGCTTCCACAATGTAAATTACCATCACTGTGTCATTTCATGTTATGTACCGGGGACACCATAATCACATAAAAGTAAGTTCAAGTTGATCAGTTCCACTGGACTAATATTTACAGTGGCGCACTTCGAATATGCGCGGACGAGGAAAGCACGTTTGAGACATACTGCTGACTAAACTGACTGAAATTGTCAATACTTCGAAAGGCAATTGGGTAACGGCTTTAATTTTAATATAAAGACAACTTACAAGCTGCACTTCACGTTATATTTATTTGCCCAAGGCATGGCGAAATATCTCGAAACCAGAACCACCTTGTATCGAAAATAATAAGCTGCAAAAATAATTTTCGTAACTCTTGACGCCAAATAGCGTTACATAGCAGTTAAATAACAGTAAGTATTGTCTAATGTGATTACTATCCACTTACGGTTCCCGTTCTGTTGTTTATACTGTTTATCTTCATCCAACAACGTTCACGATTTAAATAATATTTTATAACAAACGTCCAAGGAATTCCATTAACAGAAAAATCAAACAACAAAAGTATTCAATTTAGTAAATAATTTAGTACTAATTTAAGTAAATAACATTACAGTTACCGGTAATGGAAACAAATTAACAAACCAGTCTGTTAATTTGTGACATTATTTCATAGTTTGTGATATTTTCTTTCAGTGATATGACTTTCCTTCGGTCACACAAAATTAATTGTTAAAAAAACTGTTTTTCGGTTCAGAAAGTTTTTATGGTGTCGCGACGAAACAACATGCAAAATTATTTTAAAGCGATGAAACAACGCAGGATATAACAGTGCGCAATGGAACAGGACAGATTTCTGATTTCAAAGATAAAAACTTCAATAAATATGCACTATTTCCTGTTGATTCTGAGCCAAATTTTCAACCCAAAACACGCGCTTCGAGCATGACGATAATTTAAAAAAAACGCACACATACATAGTTTTGCAAGAGTCATTCCTAAGTTTATTTCGTTGCCAACTACAACGCCTTTACAACCCTAATACGAGCGTGATAACGAATACCGACAAATAGGATAAAATAGTGTTTTTTTTTCTCTGAAGGCAACCTAAAATTGATATGAAGTTGGGAACTAAAAGTGAAAGTGGGTGCAGACTTACGAGCAACGGGTAAAAGGTAAGAGCGCTAATTTTGACGTCGTGTTTACATATAAACTTTCGCGAACAATAATTCTTTACGTTATATATAGAGTTTATGACATTAACAAGGTCGGACAAAGTAATGGAATGGAAAGGAATATTTATACTAAAAATCTAGACCGTAAGAACAAACATAACATAGAAGTGACATAAATTATAGAAAACAAAATAATAATCTCAAAGACGTACATAAAATTGCAGTCCATAGCTACTAAGATTCTCTAGGATACGCGTACATTACAATTATAATTTTATTCTTGGTCCTAATTATGGTTTTAGGTATCTTTGGAGCATAATAATGAACGGTAAGCTCATGTAAGCTATACGGCAATTGAATATCTGAATATGTTAATACACTTTATAACACTAAATAATAAGTCTTTTCGGGTGTTTGTATGTCTGTGTCGAAAACCATGTCCTCCACCAGCACATATTGTGCACAACTTATGATGTGAGGGTTTCAGATACAGTTGAACGGTCTCGACCAGTTGAACAATTGAGACTACAAGAGCAAAAAATCAATAATATTTCCGGATGTCTGTGGCTATTTTTTCAAAAACCATGCCATCAAACCCCACTTATTTCTGTTGCGTAAAATGAACGCTTATGATGTGAGACTTTCACATAAATGTGTACGGTCTGGATCAGTTTAACCATTGAGGCTCAAGCGACAAGATCTTGATAATCTGAACAATCAACATCAACAATGAACATCGGTTAAAATCCTGAATTTAAAAAGACGCATTTATGTTTTTGTTTAGATTCATTTCTTGCGTTGCTTCATCATTGATAGATCTAGTAATGAAGAAAGGGGTATCATTTACATAGATGGAGTATAATATGGGGCTTAAGGTAGCACCCTGAGGGACTCCTTTTTTGATCAGAATTTTATGTGAGAATTCTTCCTGTGATCTCATTTTTGTAGTCCTTTTATTCGGGAATTGCATGATCCATCTGATCATTGTCGTTGGGAGATTCATTGCATACAGTTTGTATATGAGGCCGTCATGCCAAACCGTGTCGAAAGCCGCCGTTAAGTCCATGAATACAGCCCCTGCCCTCCAACCCTTGTTCAAAGCTATCTGAATATCTGTGATTATCCTCATTAATTGGTCTATTGTAGATACGCTACTTCTGAATCCTGCCTGATGTTTAGTTAGGAGGTCTTTTGTTTCTAGATATACTTTTAATCTCTTAGATATTACTGTCTCACAAATTTTGGCTATAGTGTTCGTTAGAGTGATGAGCCTGTAATTTGAAAATTGAAAACGACTTTTGTTGGGTTTAGGTATAAAAATAGTGAATGCATGTTTCCAACTCAGAAAAAAATACAAATTTTAATGATGCATTAAAGAGATTTGTTAGAATTTTGAATAGTATAGGCGGACCCCGTTGTAGAGCTATGTATGGTATTCCGTCAGGACCTGGAGCCGTATTTCTCTTCTTTTTCAGAATTTTTGTAATTTCCTCTTGTGTAATTTCTTTCAAAATAATTTTGGTGGCCTCAGTCGGATCATCCTGTATGTCCTGTTCTATAATGTTCTGAAAATGATCCATTATTTGTCTTATTGTGTCTGCCGTTTCCATTACTTCCCTCTGCAATTTTTCTGCGTTTCTGTTTTCATCTGTTCCTATTCGGTCCTTGAATTTGTTATATACTATATTTAGGAATTCCGTATTTCTAGCAATTGGTGTGTTATCTAGTTTGCTTGGTATATTAAATATAAAATTCTTCCCTCGAAAAGCCGATACGGATTTCCAGAAGCCTTTAGGGTTTCTGTGATAGTTTTCTGTTAATTTCGATATATAATCTTCCATTTTTTGTTCCCTGAATCTAGCGATTTTGCGTTTAATTTCCTTATGCCTGTCGTTAATTTGTCTTTTCAGATATTCCGAGGGTTGTCTGTGGTATAGGTTTATTAGATATCTCTTATCCTTTATTAACTCAATGATGTCCTCCGGTAGTCTTTCTACATTGGGGATTATTTTGTCATATTTGACGTGTAGTTTAAGTGCCTCTTGTATGATGTTGGTGATTAGCTGGTTAACCTGTTCAATCTCTTCGACTCTATTAATATCAATTTGGATATTATTTAGTTCTTTTTCTAAGTATTTTCTATATTCTTCCTAATCTGTTTTGTTATAATGTGGAAATTTCGAAATGCAGGTGTTTTCATTTAATTTAAGATTGAATTTAATATAGATTTCGCCATGATCAGTTGGTAGATTTACTTCAACGGTCATCTCGATAAGTTTATTTGAGATATTGGGGGAAATTAGTATCTTATCTGGTGCCGTTTCAATATTGTTTAAAAAGCGGGTAGGTCTAACATTTACGTTGATTAGTGGAGACTGTAGCAAATATTGAAATAATTCAGAACCTTTCTCATTCGAAATTGGATCCCCCATCATTTGATATTGGCTGTTTATATCTGCGGCTATGATTAGTTTCTGGAATTTTGAAAGATATTTTAATAGAGGTATACTGTTGTTGATATCTGATCTAGGACTGGAGTATAGGGTTGCAAGAATGATTTTATCTTTAGGTTGTTGAATTTCTATAGCCAAAGGAGTAGTGAATTCATTCTTTAATTGTTCTGTAGAACACGTCTATAGGAATATATGTGAGAAAGTACTGCCATATGAGGAAGCTAAATTTGTTTACGTGGACCTTCCTTAACATAAATTATTATGGCCACTACATTATTATGGTCACCACTATATTTCTGAATTGAGCCTTCCAGTGAGACAGAAAGTTAGCCACAATGTCAATGAAGGGTAAATACCATGTACTCGTATTAATACATGCGTTCATCTGGCCATCTGTCCGCAATCTCATAATCACTGGTTGTTCTCGGATATACAATGGAGCCTTCAGAGATCTCCATTTTACTAACTTTTGTCTTATCTTATCTTCTGTACCTTCTCTTCTGTACAGTAGTATCTCTCATAATAAATAACAAAAAGACAAATCTAATTACGGATACAATATTTTGCCTCATAACTGAGAAAAAAATATTTTGGAAAATTGCCTATTGTTACTCCGATGATGCGATCTCTATATAGGATCTCATCTCGCTTACGATTAAGGTGAGTTAGATTATTTGAACTTGCAACGAATTAGTATCTAAAATGAACTGTATCGTCCGTCTCTGCTAAAAGAAGGGAAACAACAGCTTACCGACGCTAAACCGATTTGCCTCAACGCGACATGAAAAACCGGAACGACAAAATTTAATATTCGCCTTCAAATCATGGTGCGAGTATTTTTGAACAACATAACTTTTGAACTTGAATTTGGTAAAGAGGGATATTAATATACTGTCAAGAAGTTCTACACGTTTTCTTCCTCCTTCTCTTTTACAAATTAGCAACAGCTTTAATTACATTTTTTAATGTTAAACCTTTGCCTAACTAACACTTAACTTTTTTCTTTCTTTACCCTAGTATTATTAATCTTTTATCATACATTTTTAGCCGTATTAAGATACCTATTTTCATTTTCAAGCTATACTATTCCTCCATTCTTCATGTCCGCATTTCGAAATTTACCATTTTTTTATTTTTTTTTTTTTGTAAAGTCCACATTTTCGTAAAACAATTTTATATCAAAATCAACTTTTTTTATCAATCCACATGTGAAAATCCTCTTTTTAGTGAGTGACTCTTTTCTTCTTGCTATTCTCGCCTTGTAGGTCTTTATTGTTAGCGAAAATTTCTTCCAGTTTTTATATTTTCCACTATAATTTGGTCTCAATTTTTCTTTCCGTTGCATTACAACAACCTCTCCCTACAAATAGAGAGAAAAAGAAAGACATATAATGTATGTGTGTGGTGGGGTGAAAGAAAGAGAGAGAGAGAGAATTTTTTTCTATATTTTCTTTCCTTTTCTGTTTCATTTCACTATTCTTCTTTAATCCATTTATTCAGTACCTCTTTGAACTTTAAGCACCTTCAAATACTACTACCAATGCTTTCACAAGATTCGTGATGAATGAAGGTACATGCGACAGGGAGAGTGAAAGAATGACAGAAAGAAGGAATGAATGAAAATACTGAGAAAGAAATCTGTATTGAAAATAGGGGACTAGGGAAGAAAATAATGAGTTGAGTAGATGTAAGCCCTAAAAGAGTAAGGTGCAAAATGAAAAGCCTCTTTTTCTCGGTATAACACGTAAGGATCAAGGTCTTAATGGTTCTGGAAAAGGAAAAAAAATATGGTGGTTATAGAGAGGGTGGAGAGGGGACTGAAGAATCAGGGAGGCGTGCTCTTTTAAATTTGTATGTGTGTGCGAGTGAGAGAGTGAATGTGAGGCTTTGAAAAGTAAAGAACGAGATTTTGGAGGTGTTGAAGCGGTGCGCCTCTCAAGCCTTTTCGCCTGGGTGGCTGATAGAAGACGGATGCTTAGAGCAAGGTTCTGTTGAATAAAGGGTATTGAGGGAGGGAGGTAGAGAGGAGAGTAGAACGTCCTACATTCACTTCCTCTCATGAGCCTTCTTTTTCTTTCTTTTGTGTTGGTGCAACTTAACATGACAATATCGATACTGAACGAAAGTGACTGGCTTAAAATGTCGTTGCAGATATTAAAGGTTGTATTGAAAAGTCACAGTTTTGGCATCTTCAGCCATCTAAATAAAGCTATAGTCATTTTATTTGTTGTGAACACAACAGACAATAGCTCAATTACAATGATGAAATTTACAAGGTTTTACATGAAATTTTGGACAATTGTATCTCTGAAATCTTTACAAGACACAGAACATATATCTAAGTCATTGTCAACTCTGGGCATTTATTGTAAAAATACATTTTCTCCAGATTAGTGACGTCATCAACATAGCTCTTGTTCTTTTGTTGTGGAAGAACCTAGTATTATTCATGCAAATTTCCAACGATGGTGCATTAAACTGTGATGTTCATATGGTCTTTTCAGTTCAACATTATTTTGAATTATTTTTTAAACAAATAACGGTCTTTATTTAATGTTTTAATCATTGTACTGTAGTTTTCATATGTTTTCATTAGTTCCTGCGGAAAACAAAAAAATAAAGCTTTTAAATGGGTAATAGTGAAATATTTCTCAGTAAGTTTCTAAATTCTCGATAAATAACACGAATGTACGCCTTTAATAATGGTTCTGCTCTCAAAGAAAAGTACCAAATTATTTCATGTTTTCTTTAACAACCAAATGAAATTGTTTCCAGTTGTGAACAGAAGCTTTAAAACATTAGTAAGCACTCTTGTACTTTGTTGACACTAAAGTAAGAAAGAAAGTTCCTTCAATTCTTTAGTGTAACATACTTGTATTCCGTGAGCAAAGAAATCCAATCAATAAGTTCTCTGAAATTTACTTATGTTCTGTGTTACGTCTTGAGAATATGGACTTTGGAATTGAATTTGAAGTACAAGGTAACCAAAATAGTTTTTGCCGTTCTAGAGCAATGATAAACAAATAGCAATACAGTGAACGGTACGTACTTTTAGGTTTCTAAGTAAGCTCCATCAGCATCCAAAACCTTTTGCCAACGATCCTGCAGCTACACAATATCCTGGTGGTAAATGTCGGAGGTCTTCGAGGCAAAGAAGTCCGTGAGTCCGTTCCCCAGGTCTCCATCATTGTCGAAGGATCTCCCACGGAGGTGGTTGTCTAGGCAATGAAATAGGTGGTAATCTCTTGGCGCAAGGTCTGGTGAACATGGTGCATGGCACATTGTCTCCCAGCCAAGTTGCTGAAGGATCTCCCGGGTACTCTTAGCCACATGTAAGTTGGCATTGTCGTTGAGGAATAGTACACCATTGTGATTCACCAATGCCGGTTCCTCCAATGCAAAGGTGTGAGGAACAGGGTCACGTGGCGACCACCAATGTCTGGTACCCTTGAGAGTGTCATAGAGGACCCACTTTTCGTCACCAGTGAGCAAGCGATCAAATATAGTTGTGTTCAGGTGCCGAGTGAGCAAGGATAAACAGGCTGTCACTCGTTGTTCCTTGTTGGCTGCCGACAATGTATGAGGTACCCAATTGCTTAACCTGTATGACTTCCCTATCCCATACAGGTGCAGTCTGACTGTTTCAGCGGAAACATGGAACCTTTCTGCAAGTTCATCACACGTTAGACCACTGCGCTCCTTAACGGTTGGCAACCCTAGGTATGAAATATGTATGATAAGCAAAATGTTAGGCGAAGTTGGTCGTAGTTAGTAGATAACCCAAATTCCCAGTTTACCCTCCATAATAAAATAAAAAGAAAACTTTCTAAGTAACTTCCCTCCCCCATAGAAAGGGTGTACCCTTTTAAATAGGTAGACTTCGATTTTTAAACGTGTAATGATTTTCCTTACTCGTGGTGGTTCCACCACTCTTGAAATTAGGCGTATTATGCGTCTACTTTTTGAAATATTTTTGCTTAGTAGAGTAAAGTAAGATCTATGTTTCTTTTATTGCAGATGTTGACTTCTGGTTTGTATGCGTAATATACCTAGTGTCTTTAGTAAATTATCTCATCACCTCGGTGATTTCCGGGCTTTTATTTCCGATATTGACACTTTGCAGATTGTGGTTCGGAGTCCACATTCCACTCTAGTTCCTAATATACGTACTTAGGATGCCATCACTATTTGATGGAAAGCAATGATAAACCGCTAATGTTCACCTTGCCAGGAACCCTCAATTCTTGAAAGTGTTTCTTGTAAAAATACCAATCTTCACAAGTATCATCAACTTTAGTTAATTTCCCAATACTTTATTATATCACTGCTACACACTATCGTGCATGTGCAGTTGGTGACAACAAAGGCTTGAACCACCCTCTGAATGATCCGAAATCTTACCAAGAACAAGAATTACTTTGCACAGTTCATTCATATTTATGTAAAAATTGACCCAAAATATCTAATTAAAAGTATACTTTTAATGTATACAGGTAAAATTTCTTTACACCGAAAGTGGTTATAGCGAAATTCTTGTTCTGCAATACAATGTTCATTATAATGAATTTTTGTTATAAAGAAATAAAATTCTGTATTGTAAATTCGTTATAACGGGATTTTACTTGTATTGTAAATTTGAGTGTATATAGCATTATGAGTTGTGAAAATATGAATTTTTTCCTTTATCACACCAAGGTATATATACATAACTCCTCGTATAAAGCTGTCTGGAATAATATGACACACAAACGAATTTTACTTGTAAACGTTTGGGCCATTTGAGTAAATATAAACTACGCCGTCATAATGTACGTATGAGTGCGATGCAGCTAAAAATCCACAAACATCCATATTCCAGGCGAAATTCGAGCTCGCAACTTCATGAACAGCGACCGAGCACCCTAGTCCACACAGCTACCGAGGTCGGCGAAATTTTACTTTTCTGAAGAAGAACCAAGCCATAAGATATGGGGCAACCTAGCACAGTGTTATATTGTACATCACTGTTTGATCCATCCTTGGGATATGGTAGAATCGAAAAGTATTAATTTTCATAAAATATTGTTATTATTAGTGCAAACACTATGACTTGCAAATGTTCACACCAGAGTCATAAAAAAAAAAAAACAATACTGCCAGTAATTACTTTGAAATTTAGTTACATTTTTACTCTAAAGTGTCAATAAACAAACGCCAGAACACATGAGGAAACAAATGACGTCCTATTAACCATACCAGTAACAAAAGATGTTTAAATTGTATATAAGGCCTCTACTCAACAAATATACTGCTTATAAGTCGTTTTCACATTGGCGTATGATGTGTCAACCGAAACATAATGTTGAGTTCATTATTGATGACCCTTTGAACAGCTTTCAATGTTCTTGCCACGTACAGACAGACGGTCACGTACTTTAATTTCTTTCAGGGTTGCTTTTAAATTTCTATCCCACTTGTAGTGAAATAGCTAAAGGAAAGAAGAGTGACAATGCAAAGTTTATTGTGTGTATGGTTATAGCGCTAACTGCTGCCTCTCACGGGCACACTATCTGATTCCACCTATAAGGCACAATTGTGCTCTCACTGCTGTTAAAGTTGACCTGGTCGCCTCACAATACGTCCTTCTAAGCACAGTGCAGACGAATTAATTCAATTTTTACTGACACGAACATTGCTAATGCCGTTGAACATTTCTCTGTTAAGGTGTTTCATTTAAAGCAGTATTGACGCTTAACCTTTAAGTAACGTGCGTATTTTTTTATAAATCCTTTCATAAAGCGCAGACATTAAACGGTGCTATTAACGTGAAAATAGTTCTTTTTTTTCATGTCTGCTAGTGATGGGTTTGTAAATTTATTTCTCCAACACCGCAAGACAGTTTGAAATATTTTGTTATGATTATTGTTACTTAAAATAAAGTACTATTTTGTTTTATCTAAATTAAGTATAAAGTATTTATATAGAAAATCGCGGGAAAATTTTCACATCAAAGCAAACACTTTTACACCACATAAATTCAAATGTTGAATACCACCATTCCTAATTGCATAACTCAAACACTCTATTGAGTGTTGGCATCTATTTTGTTTTCATAAACTGTGTAAAGATGCTTGGTTGTTTAATGTGAACTTCTTTGAGTGGTACTAAGGTGAGGAAACAACACTACATATTAAAATTATTTGCTGGAAGCTGTGAAGTGTAGATGTGAAAATATTCTTCATTTTAAAGCACTTTAAAGGGTAGACTTGTAAAGAATAAATAGCGTGGTTCATTTTCCACTACCATATGCAGGTTCTTCGGAATAGGATGTAGCTTATGAAAGCCACTTTGCATTAATCAAAAGAGACGAAACTAATGGTCGATACATGTAAGCTCATTTTTTTCTTTAATGGACTAGTTTTTTTTTTTTTTTTTTGAAACATTGTCTTGGTTGAATATTTGAAAGTACTACTGTAGTCTCCTAGTTAGTAATTGGGCTGTAGAGGTTAATTCCGTTCACAAAGGAACTCTGCTTGTGATAATACTTTTAAACAATGACCACTTATTGGACTGAGAAACGAACTCAGATCCACTGCTTGCTAGATAAATTCTTATCCATCAAGCTAACAATGAACCAAATAACCTTTTCCGCATCTTGCGTGTCTCACTTACCAATACAAATTGATGTCCAAACAAACAAACAAACATCAATTGAGGGTTCATTGATCTTGACAGATATTTCTTCAGTTGAGAAGAGGAACATAATTATTTTTTTTAGTATTAAGAGATGAAGGCACTGCTATCCTGTCGTCCATCAAGATATACATTTTTAGAATAAAAGGGAAAACAACCCGAAAAGAAACCTTAGTTAATGGGTCCAGACATAGAGTTGGAAAAGATAACGCAGATGATAAGACATGGGGAAGGCACCAAAGAGACGAGTCTTAACCAATTTTCCCTTGGTAGTCAGAATGGTCCTTCGAAAGAGAAAAAAATATCTCTCAGAGGGCGATTTTGTCCCTTTAAGAAAAGGGAAAAGCAAGCAGGATAAAAGAATGAGAGGTGAGGGAAAAGTTACCTTCTCAAGACCGAGAATTAGAATCGATTTTGGTATTTACTCGAGCAAGCATCATCCAGGAATGAAATGGAAGAGAGAGAGAGAGAGAGAGAGAAATGCTCTCCACAAACACTGCTGCTATCTGGAGTCAATTCGTTGAAAGAACTTTTTGGTATCTCAAGATCCTTCAACAAAGAGACCGAAGAACCAAGGGAAAGAGAGAGAGAGAGAGAGGAAAACAGGAATCATTGGTCCAGCTCCAGAAACAGTGCTATAAAATCGAGTTGGAGGGGAGAACGATGTCTAACGTGGTCGTGCTGGTTGCTGGTGGTGCTGGTTTCAAACCGTAGATAGGGCAGGGGGTTGCAGAAGTTTCTGGATAAGAGAAGAATTATGAGACTCCTTGGTAATCCTGAGATGAAACTTCCGATCGTCCTTGTCGTCGGGAAGGAAGAAGAAGAAAACTGAGGAATAGAAGGAACCCTTCTACTGCTGCAAGTTCTTCCCAACCCCTACTAGACTCCAAGAAGGACCTTTCTCACCGAAGACAGACAGAAGGAGAGGGAGAGATGCCGTTTAATAATCCTAGTTGCAGAAAATGTTCATTTTGGTCTCAGCGGTCTGTTATTGCAACAGGAGAGATTCTTGGAACTCGGAGGAACAGATAAGAGACCCTGGTGTGGCAAAGCTCAATGGCAATAATTAAATGCTTTCTGATTTCCTTTGGGGCTTGTATATCTTTTTATAGATATATTGAATTGAAATGTATTGTTGTCAGAGTATTGTGTATTGTGTTGGTAGAATAGTGAATGTTCCTACCTGTCAGTAACGTGGTTTAAGAATATTTCCGGTACTCGTCTTATAAAACTGAAGAAAATCCTAGACTTGAGTTTGTGTTTCTCATCAGTAGTGACAGTAGTGAACAGTTACGGTGACTTTTTTTTCGTGTGATTCTACCCTAAAACGTAATTGTTGTCAGGTCAACTAAAGTCCTGAAGATAACTTTACATGCACAATAATTTTAAAAGACCTGTATAGACACAGTAGAATGTTTTTAAATCTTGAAATTAGCCAAAATTTAACATACAACATTTAGAAGAAAAAGGATCAATAAATAAAATAACCAAATGAAACAAAAGTTGTAAAACAACCACGGAACATAAATATATTATAATGGTCTAAAACTATGTAACTATAAAGAAAACTAATCTAATTTATTCCAGTATTGTATTGAACACTAACTTGTGAAAAAATATCGTAGTAGAAATAGGGATTAATATTTAATGATTGTATAATCTTTTTTGTATAATCTTTTTCTACTACAACGACAGCAATGATATGTTCCGAGTGATTTACAATAACCTTAAGGAGATGAATTTAACATCAGGTTATTGTGACGAACACAGTATTCATAATAATGAACGATTCTAATTCTACAGTTTCTGTGAGAGAACTGGATTGGCAAATTAATTAAAACAGGTGGCCAGTCGACCTACATCGAAGCTTATATTTTGTTACCCCTTTCTGCTGTTTGGTTAGTTGCGACTATTTTCGGCTAATATTAATACTATCTGGCCTGTTATCTTGAACTAAGTACCTACAATGAAAATTACCAGAAAAAAATTGCAAAACCGAACAACCATAGTTAAATTAGTAGAGTTTGGGCTTCGCTTCGGGACGTCTTGGATCCCAGCGATCCTAGCGACCAGTCATCCTGATTGACAGTTTGCATGGTTTCTCCTCAGTCATACCAGGCTAATGCTGGGGTGGTACCTTCGAAACTAAGCCCTGTTTGACTTCTTTCTTACATCCTCTCCTCATTCGTATCCGTGTGAGAGCCAAAGTTACCGAAAGGTCACTTCAAAATTTGTTTGTCTCGAATATTATTACATAATTGGTAATTTTGAGACCAAATATTATCTATTCGAGTTTTGTATTATTCTATTAACATACTACAATCATCCTTTGTTTGGACAGGAAACATGGTACTTACCATAGCCCTAGAAAGAGGGATGTGACCTCATATTTAAATTGTGCATTGTTACAGACAAACAAAATAATAAATAAAAGTGGTATTATGTAGAGACCGTTAAAATCTGATCGTAATACCTCATATAGATTACTAGAATATTAATGGACTGTTATTTTCCAAGAGTAATTTAAGTAACCAGAATGATTTGAAAGTGCTCAGTTTTGCTTTTAGGATCTTTATAAGTATACCTTTCTTTAATCTTCCCATTAGACAAGAATGCAGTAAGTAATCCGGTACCAGTGAGAAAAATGAAATAAACCCTTAGTCAGGTTTCGAACTCAGCAATTCTCGATTATGAGACGAGCAAACTACGACTGATTTAGTCCAGAAGCTTAAAATTCTTTCTAATAATTATAGCTCTCAATTCCAGAGGAAAATTTAAATCTTTAGCATTTAGAAAATGTTACAGTATTCGCTTATTGATTCTGAACTTTCCCTGGAGGTATGTGGTACAGGAGAAAGAATGGGGACGACACAAGCGTCATTAGTCGACTATTCGTTCAATTGGACAGAAAGTGGAAACGGAGAGAAAACAAAAACGAAGCGAGGTTCTTCAGTGTGGCTAGTTAGTTAATTACTTCCGGTTAGCTCTCTTTCAATTGCAAAAGCTCTGGGTATTGTTCCAAGATACTAAAGAGAGAGTTGGAGAGAGAGAGAGAGAGAGAGAGAGAGAGAGAGAGAAAGAAAACTCAAGAGCTACATTAACAAGGATGTAATTAGCTGAGGCAACCGACAAAATAAGGAGAAAAGGCATAACAAATGAATACGTATTCGTTGGAAGTTTTCTTTTTTTGTTTGACTAACCGTCTGTATTTCTAATTGTGGTTTTGTTTTATATGCAAAGGGAAAGAAAATGAGAAAGGGTGTGAGGCATATCAAGCACGAATAAAAAGCCAGTAAGAATATGATAAAAAATTATTTCTGATTCATTATGTTTACTACAACCTGAAACTATTGCTATAAATTAGTTCTAGTCGCCAATATCATGACTTCTCAGTAACCAACAAAAAAAAACGAATATTTACTGGGAAACTTAAATATTCATTTATTTAAATATTTATTCTATTAATACAGTAAAACACCGTTAATTTGTACTATTTGAAGTCATGGTCGGAGCGCAAGAAAGGTCGTATTATCAAAGCAGCAAAAATACTTAATACATTACTTTAAAGTCCTGAGAAACATATGATAAAACTATATGAATGCTTTATATTAAAATTCAACGCAGTATTTCTATTTCACGAGTACACTACGCTAAAAATCCGATTTTTAACACATAAAAAAACTGTACACAATGCAAAGTCACTAATTTAACAACAAACACTGGTAATGCAAAGCACGCGTCCTAGATGACTGAACAATGTACGTATTACTTAAAAATAACTATAATATTTTAGATTCGGAAGTAATTACCCGTAATACCTGAGATTGAAAGAATAGTCAAGTTGTTAATTTTAAAGGGAATCAACTACATCTCATAAATTCTTTGTGGTTTATTTACGTTTAAGATAATGTAACTAATTATTAAAGTTTTTAGATTATTAATGGAATATAAAAATCATTAGATGTATAGTCTGCACGAGTGCCATCTCAGAGTTTTGCTGGTATCAACGTGTATTGTACTAATTTTAGTAGCCCATAATGGTAATTTGTTTGTTTATGAGTCTTGATAAACCAGGAATACCATAGTAACGGGTATTACGCTTGGACACAGTCAAACAAAAATAAACATTACAAATGGAGAAACAATTTGAATTATGACATCACTGTTACAAAGAACGTATCCATATTTATTATTTTTCGGTTAGAAATAGTTTTCATCTTTCAATGTCCTTGCAATATCAAAAAGTAGGCACAACGGGCTACTCTGGCGCGTGGCTTTTAAGGACTTAAAGAGGAATTTTTTATCATCTACCCTACCCTATGCCAGCCTGTGTCATATATGCCTAAAAATAAAAAAAAAACATGGATAGATAGATATAAACATGGATGAATGGAAGGATAGATGAATGGATGGATGGAAAATATTCTAAGTTCCTTCACCTTCAGATTTCGTGTTCAATATCAACGTTTCTTTTCATGTGGGTGAACCGGTGTAGAAGGACAAAAGACGATCAAAGAATCCGTCAACATCAGAACAAAGAAATATCTCTTTTTTCTTCAAGACGGAAACGTCCATCTTTCTTTCTTCACTTTTCTTCTCTTCTGCACGTCTGTTAGTGAAAAAAAGACGTCATCGTAGTCTTTTGTTATGGAAATTACCAACTTTCTTATTTTCTTCTTCGGTTCGTTTTTTCTAAAAAAAAATAAAAGTGAAGGTTTTGTATTAGACCTGAAAACTTTTGTACAGTATGTCTATTTTACACAAAAATATATTTCTTTTTTATATTTTAAAACATCTCTATAATAGATGAGTATGTAGATATTTGAAAACATGACCTTTTCGAAACAAAAAAAAATCCTCCAAAGACCATGATCAGGACTGGTTCTTTGTACACCTCACGTACGTCAACTTTTCATCTCTTCTTCCATATGCTTTCTTTCTCGATCACTGTTGACATATTTCTTATACTTTTCAGACACATCAATGTGTACCAACAAGCAGGTTTTTGTTGCCTAGGAAACAGAGATACGTCGTGCTTATGATAGCATATGTCTTAACTGAGTTACGAAAGCCATAATATATGTGTCACTTTTGTCGCTATATAGTGCAAAAGAATACCCCATTATAGTAGTATGTTAGGGTATTCATTTCACTATTTTGAGTTGAGGAAAACTTGTTATAACGTGTGTTATGTATATTTAGATCGGTTTACAAGGAATGCAACGTAGAGGAAATTTCTATGCTTCATGAATTTCCTTGACGATGAAATTCTTACGAACGGGAATCTACTCTATGGTACGGTACACTTCCTTGTAATGAACGTTGCTAAAATACAGTCCTTTAGTGGAAATTTGGTTATTTGCTCAATCGAACCATCTTACGTCATCATGGGAATATTACGTAATTTGTGATGCTGCTGCAGCATATTTAAGGTGTCTCTGGCTTCGAAATTATGCTTATTTTGCACATTTCTTGAAAGGAACTATTTTCTTGTTTCCGCCTGATGATTTCACGCTCCGATCTTTTTTTATCATCACTTCTTAAACACCCTGTATTACTATAAAAATTGATGACACAGAAATCAGATTTAATAACACCATAAATAATATTGCTAAAATCGGGTTTAATTTCTGTTACTACGGCGGCCAAGTCTCTTTCGTGCAAAATAATAATATTCTCAATTTGCAAATTGTTTTTCCCAAGTTTCATCTAGTATACACGGTACTGAAATTTCTTGAATAAATCGATATTTTTACTATATTATCTTCAAATTTGTTTAGGATCTATTAAAATTCTTACATGTTTTAATTGAAATCAATGTATGTGAAACATGTAAGCAAATGTACAAAGACAAAATTGTTGTTATCAATGTGCAATAACATGAAAATGGCTACGAAACGTAATAAACGCAGAAAAAAAATGCAAAATAATAATCTAGTATCTTGCTTCAATTTGAGTTGAAATGGGCTTTTATGATATCAGCTATTGTTCTCCAAACTTCAGAAAGACATTTTCGCATCAAGTCCCAAAACGTAATTATGACATTTATTTTGATATAAAAAGCGCTCTATTTGACAAGTAAAACTAAGATGCGCACTACAGAAATATTTGTTGATTCAAAATTGTAAAATCATTTCCGTGAAGCTATATGTGCAAGCAAAGTTATAGCCTACTATATATTTTTTAAGCACATAGTTGCATATCTCGTTAATAAGTGATCCGATGTTTGTTTGAAAACATAAAAATATACTTTCAAATTATTATCAACTTGAGACATGTACTGTTGTGCGATCAATTATTATTATTGATATACTTGTGAAATAAAATTTTATTCATATTTTACGTTGCTCTATTGTGTAAAAATCTAAGAATGAAGAGATTTAAATGCATGTAAAAAGTTTTGGAACAAGTTAAATAAATTCTTCCAACATGTATGATGTAGTTCTTACCTTCTCATGGTTTATACTTTGGCATTTAAAAGCTAACAAATTACAATAATGTTGTATTAAGCTATTCTACAGTATATTCTTCATATTATAAGAGAGAGAAAAAAAAGCATCAGATTATATTAACTTTTTTGTTTTCTGAGTTGAGTTAACTTTGATCAGTTACTGATAGATCTCATTAAGGCAAGTGTTTTTCTCCTCATGAAAACCCCGGAAATGGTTCACGTACATGAGCAGGAACTAACTAATACGAAAGCTACTGAATAAATCACATAGCCTAAATATGAGAAATATAAAGATTTACAATAGCGTATAGTGTGGTATTAAGTTTACTTTTTCAATTTACACGTATAAGTCATTCCACATTTAAGTGATGCTGCGTTGAGTGGAAAAACATTGAACTGGGACGTAAACAAAACGTAGCTCATACGTGACAGTCCATTCTTGATTTAGTCATTTGCAGTGTTTAAAACTCAGTAGGTTTTTGCACAGAATATGGTACATTACGTTGCGTAAATTGTCATGAATTCAAGTTAGCGTGGGAATATAGGTATAGTCATTTGTCCTGCAAGAACTGTTTGAAGAATTATATAATTTCTGCTACCTAAGAAAATAAAAGTTAAAGGGAGCAAATGTAATTATTCATTAAATTGGGTGCAGAGTTCGTTTCTCTCTCTCTCTCTGTGTCTTTGTGTGTGTGTGCGTGTATGTGTTTTATACAAAACTTTCAAACCGGAGCAAACTGCGTACCAGTCAATTCCTTTTTATTGAATTTTGCAAACGGAAATTTAGAGAACAAGTGGGGCCCACGTTGGCTCAGTTGGTAGAGCGCTCACCTCTGCTGCTAGGGGTCGTTGGATCGATCCCTGCTCATGCCATGTGGGCTTTGTGGTGGACAAACACCGCGTGCGTGGGTTTACTGAGGGTACTCCCGTTTCCTCCCACTTTCTTCATTCCACCAATTCATCCCATCATCCATACGGCCTGAGCCAAAGTTGCCTAAAGGCCTTAAAATAAATTAAAAAATGGGAGAACAAGTATGTAAGCTAGGACCTGCACTGAAAAGCGACGACTAGTGTTGTGAAAAAAACGTTCTTTTTTAAATAAAAAACGTCGCTCTTTTCATGTATTTTTTTCTCATTTCGTTTTTCAGACAGCTAGGATTTATTGTGTAAGTTGCAGATATTTAATGTAATCAGCAGGACTGCGATTCAGATCCTCAGACATTCATCCTAACATACTATTCCATTGCTTTCCTGCGGCCGAACGAGCCGAATTATGATATTATTTTGTTTATGTTATATTTATGTTACCCGAATGCAGATCCTGGCTCGAAGGTTCCTGGGCAAGTTCAACCGATAATGGCTTATCATTGCCTTCCATCGGATGAAGATGGCGTCCTGAGGACGGGACCTACAGTTTAAGATGGGCCCCGAACTCAGGACCCTTTGAAACCAAGGCACCGAGTATTACCACTCATCCACAGAGGAGCCGGCCAGGTAGCCGTGCGATCTACGGTGGTAGGCCAACGACTCGAAGGTCCCGGGTTCGAGTCCCGGCAGGGCCATAGGTGTGGATTTTAATGTGTAAAGGGCGAATCGTGACGCGCCGAAGTTCAAAGATACTAGACTGGTCTATTTAAAATAAAGTTTACCAAAGTTTTTACCCACAGAGGACACTTAAAATCATACGACATAATTATTATCGCTGCGGAACCGTAATACTTATGTATATAGGAACGTTGTGACAAATATACTGGAGGAATTCTAAGACACGATCAAGAGGAAAGTTACAACTATCGTGAGAGAAGTTTTGCAAACGAATATATTTGTATATATGTAAAATAGCATGCCTTTAAGAGGAGTGACAACCAGGGCAGAGGGTCGTTCCTATGATTTTAAACACTTTTTTTTTCATTCGTTTTTGAGATGGAATGGGTGTCGACAACTCCCCCGCAGAAATTTAATGGAACGCTCTCTTCACCCGAGTGTTTTTAAAGCCACTTAGAGATCTACAATGTGCTGCCGCACATATTGAACAGAAAACTATTGCGATACGAAGAAGTAATTTTTATAGTAAAAAATTGTGTGCTGCTGTTATTCTAAGAAATTGGCGTGGTTCAGACAGTAGCGCGTCTGATAATGAGTCGGGCGGCCCGAGTTCAGGACACTGGAGACTTCTCTCTCAGTGTTCCCCTGTCTGGCGCTCTGAGGTGCAGTCAGCCTCCTATCAAATTGGGTACCAGAGTGCCCTTGGTATTCCTGGGATTCTTGGAAGGTAAAGGCGGTCGAGCGTGAGACAGACCACAGGGAGAGCAAAGCAGAATGTTTAATTATTTCCTTGTGTTTGAACATTTTATTTTCAGAGGTGACCAGGACCGTAGATGTTACCCCCAGAGCACGGAAAATACGACGCCAAAATTTCCAGTTAATTATATTACCTAGACCGGGTCATTCCGGTCAAGTTTCGGACTCTGTCGCCGCGTCACTTGTGTTCGGGTTAGGTCAGGTCACCAAAAGTGACTCGGTTTCAGCTCTGATCCATCCCTGTTTATTTTTCTCCCCGATTTGAAGAATAAGCATCTTTCAAACATTTTGTTTAATTTAGAAATAAATATTCGAAAACGACTTCTGTCTGACATCTTGCCCCACACTCAGATGCGGTGAAAAAGATACATCATTCGGAAACATACTTAGGCCTATATCTAGGACGAACTGCCTCCGCAGCAAGAACTGCAGAGTAACAAAGGCGCCGCTAAGCCAGAAGATGTTTGGATTATGTTGATGTAAAACATCTACAAAAATGAAATATACGTTATGGGCTCGTTTAATCAACTGATTGTATTGCAACAGCAGTGCAAGTACATTCACGTTTCAATTGAACTCTCTCTCTCTCTCTCTCTCTCTCTCTCTCTCTCCTTTTCTTTCTCCGTGTTTGTGAGAATAAATCATTTACAATGCCACCTTGCATTCATATGGTGTTATTACAGCAAGATCAACAAACCTACGCCTAAAGACCATAAATAAATAAATGCCTAAAAATATATTATCTTTCACTGTCTTTGGAGTATGTTGTAAAGTTTAAGAATGTAACAAAGGTATATAAAATGTACTTAAATCTATTGAGCCAATTGGAACCTAACACTTTAAGTTCGATTTCGATATTGTGCGTTGGCAACACTCGTCCTCTCTCTCAAACCAGCGACTGAGTCACTGTTGACTATATCAGCGCCACCACATAAACAGCGGCACTGTCATTTGCGATGGGTGATAGTTTGAAACATCTTCTTTCAGATTTAGAGTGATACCAGCCTAGTGCCCGTGAATAAGGATGACGTCATATATGATGCTACTGATTCACAAACTATCTTTTATTTATCACTTATAGAAATCATATGTATATTGTGAAATAATCATAGATATTTTTGTTGCAAGAGCATGGGCGGATTTAGGAAAGAGATCTTGGAGGGCACGAGATAAATCCTGGGGGGGGGGCATTACTTAAAAAGCTATCGTTTAGAAATAAATATTTAAAGTCATTTGAATTGACTGGGGGACAATGCCTACCATGCTCTCCCATAATTCGTCCATAGCAATAGCAGTTTCCACTAAAATGAATTGCTTTGGTATTGCAGACGAAATATTTTATGAAGTCCATATTTAATTTATGGATAATAGGGTGAAAGTGTACCATTTTGACTAAAATATAACAAACATTTGTTACAGCACCAGACAGTCTTCAGTCCTTTAGGATTTTTTTAATTGAAATAGCAAAACAGTTACACTATATTGAAATGGGACTAGGATATCAATTTTAAGAGCATATGTATTTATTTATTATATTAGGTGTAGGAATATTAAAATCATTATTTGTATTAAGGTTATATGCAGCACAGAGTCAACATAAAATAATGTAAAGAATTTCATTAATTCGTTGACAAAGACCTGGCAAGTGTGTTTCCCTCTTACGTACATGCAAGCTGATGACCGAAGCAAACAATAGCTGAACTTCCTGGATTGATTCACGCTTATGGAAAGAGCCAGGAGAATGAACCAAACCAGGAAGGTAAGAAAACAACGTTCACGGAATTTGGAAATGATGTAAAGAGAGGTGACGAGTAGATTGAGAGAAGGAGAAAACAGGATTCGGATTTTGAGACTGAGAGCGAAAATACCAAGTTCTGAATAGTGGAAAAGTGCACGAAAACCGAGACTTGAATACGCGTGTCTCACTTGAGACGATGGAACGAGCATCAGCTTGCAAGCAAGTGCCAAGTCGTCACATAATTGCCAGAAGTCATTAAAAATCTATTTCGAAGTAATTTAGCGTAATTTTAAAAAGTTTGATAAAGTTTAGGTAGAAGTTTGTTTAATAAAATATAAATTAATAATAAAACTGTGTTTGGCAACATTATACGAAATCAAAATGTTTTATTCAATTAATAAGACCAATGCCATACATTTGAAGTTAAAATAAGTCATGTGATTCTATTTCGATAGTAGTCAGTTCGGCGGCCTGGATCGGCACAGGTACCGCTGGCTTCGCCCTTACATTGTTCAGCTCTGCAGCCGATCACAGAAAATTAGACACAGTAAATTAGGTTAATTTACTCTATATATTTGGTTGGTGAAGGTAGCAAGCTAGTGCCCATTTAGTAAAATATGTAAAGTTAACGAGCAGCTTGACCCAAAATATATTATAGTTGTTAGGATATGATGAGGATACAAATATTATGTTCGCCTTCCCTAGGAGGGAGTGACTATAGATCTAGTATAGAATTAATGGTTTTCTTAAACATGATTTGTACACTAATTTGTCACTTAAGTGGTAGAATCGTTTACTTGTTCTTGAATTTGTGGTCTTATTGCATGAGCGATGGGGTAAGGTGGACGTCTAAACGGTTCTTTAGAAGTTAGTTCGATGTGATGTTCATAATTACGAATTTTCCCTATTCTAGTTTCATCCCATGCAAAAACATTTGCGTATTCGTGACACAAACGAATTATTTCCTTACGTGTTTCAGCCTTAACATCTGGTCCGATTTGAATTCGGTTAGGATCAAATAGTTCTCTATCATGTTGGAGCTCTTTTTGATCTTTTTCCAAGTCACTTTGCATGATATTAAAACACTCACGTTCGTTAGGTATATACAGATCTTCGGCTTTTCCTATTTCAGTGAGACTAGGAATTACTGTTTTGTGAGTATAGGGATTTATCACCTCTATCAAATTCTCTGTGGGTGATACAATACACCTCGGAACTAAAATTCCGTATTGCTCGAATACGTCCATTCTAGGCTCCAATAATTGTTCCTTACCTGATTTTGAATTTTGTACTTGTACTTTTATTATCATTTTTGACCTAGGTGGGCAAACTACCTTTTTTGAGACTACATATTTTGGATACTTGGTCTGATCTATTAAATAATTTACCTTCTCCGAAACCACATAAACTGCACTAGGGTTTGGAAAAACATTTCCAGGAGGTTTTCCAAATCGTTTTAGCGTTAGAGTGTTATTTTCATAATCTACTCGTGCGCACTGAGGCATTAATACATCGTTCCCTATCAAAATTTTGTTGTTTGCGAAATTGTCAACTATGCAAAATGCGTGATGAAAAGTGTGCCCTTCTATGCAGAATTTAACTATCGCTAATTGACCTATGATGATTACATCTTGTGTAATGCCACGTATTCTTGTTTCGTTGTTAAGTATTTTAGTATTTGATTGAACTATACTCGTATCAATTAGACTAATTTTGGATGCTGTCTCTATGAGCGTATCATAGTGTTTCCCATTTACCATAATTTTTGCGTATACCATATTGTCCTTGCATTGTAGTGGGCATTTTATGATAGTCTGTTTCTCTGTAGCTGTGCCTCCCTCAGCCACAGCCGTCATTAGTTTAAACTTGTCGTATTGGTTTCAGGCACGCATCTTTCGTGTGATTAGCCAAACCGCAATTACTACAATATAACGTTACTGGAGAAGTTGCCCTTTCATTCGTACCGTATTGGATTGCCGGTAATGACATTTGCCTCGGTTGGTAATTGTATTGAGGTTGAAACTCTTGTTGTATAGGTGCATGGTAATTATTATACATTTGTGGTTGGTATTGATTACCATAATGTGCATTGTAACCCGTATTTGCGTAATTACCTCGTGAGTAATTTGAATTTGTGAAGATTCTTCATTTTCCTCTATTATTTCCACGAAAATTAGGATTACATCTATAATTACCGCGATTTTGTTGGAAATTACCTCGATTTCCGTTTCCATTGTAACCTCTACTTGAATTACCGCGATATTGTTGGTTTCCGCGATAACCACGATTGTTGCTTTTACCTCTTTGTTGGAAATTTCCACTATTCACATCCTTTCTTTCGTGGTTATGTAAATAATTGTTACCATGTCCATGTTCTTCAAACTGATTTTGACCTTTTCCATGATGCAACTATTCAATCATTAAGGTCAATTTCTCTAAATGTTTACTTATTTCGTTTGTGGGGTCACTACTTTTTGTTTTCTCTTTTTTATCTACGACTGAAATTTTATGCCTAATTTTACCTTTTTGTTTTTCATTTTTTTTTTGTTTACGTTTGAAGCATTTACTTTTAATGCCCTTTGTACTGTTATCAGAGTATTCGGACTCTGAACTTGATGAATCGGCATTTGATGAGAGCAGAGAATCCTGAGACTCAGTGTCATCAGATTCACCGGATGTGATATCAATTTTTTGTTTGTTATGATGTTTCTTTCGTCTTTCTTTTACAAGTTCATACAACGTAGCTTTGTTATATTTCCCTTTAAATTTCTCTTTTTGTGTTCTTATACAATATTTGTTTGCTTCTACTGGAACTAATGCATCTAACAATTCTTTTACAGTATCAAATACGCGTGTCCCTACACGATCCATAAAGTATGGAAGTAATCCCGTACCGATAATACTGACTTGTGTACGTTTCGACATTGTAGGTTTGTATTTATGTATTAAATACATTTTGTCGTACACATAGTCTTTAACTGATTCATTGCTTTTTTGTACTCGGACACGGATAACTTGACCACCGTCAATCTTCGCATGTGTTTTCGTGAAGGCTCGTATTTATGCCTTTCTTGAAATTTGCATAACTGAGATTGTTTAGATTTTTCATTTCAATGCGAAGTTTTAGCCAATTCCTCCCTTTCCCAATATATATACTCGGTAACATTTGTTAGCCCTATTGTCGTCCCATTGCATTTGGGTTCTTACGTCATCGTAGGTTTTCAAAAATTCTTCAATATTGTCCCTATCTACATCAAAATTGGGTAGTGGTACCGAGTAATTTTGTACCGTTATGTGGTTATGCACTGGGGGTGGTGGTGGTGGGTCAGACATTTTCTGTTGTTTTTCAAATTGTCGCGTGAAATGAGTTTTAGGTATTACCTTCCTTGTTTTCCGTTTCTGTTGGGGTGAATAACACTCCTGTGCAATGTTGAATAGTTCGTCTAACGAGGAATCTGGATCGTCAGCTAAATTCTTAAGAAGTTTATCATGGGAAATTTCATGATTACAATGTATATGTATTGACGTTTCTAGTCTGAGAATACTTGAGCATATAAATCCTACAATTTCAATTAATTATATCGATTATTATTATGTTCCCTAAACCAGATTTGTAATTTATCCTATACAATAAAAAACTGTACTATCATGGCCAAAATTATGTTCACATGACTTTCTTATACACGATTTTTCTCTAAGCCTGCAAGATAGGCCACCCAACTAACGTTGAGTCGACGGTGTGTGAATCTGAGAGTGTGTGCGGGAACGAGCAAGGGTTGGAATTTTTCTTTTCTTTAACAGAAAACATTATCACATGTCCTCGGCTCTGGAGAGATATTTATGATTTCTTGTAGTATGTAGCAAATAATGAAAAAAAAACTTAGGAATGTCGCATTTCAAAAACCAAAACAGGGAACCTAACACTATCTTTACTTTAGATAAGTCACTAGTTGAAATTTACTGAAAAGTGTAATTTAAATTGTCCAGTAGAAAAGACACTTACCGAACATGGAGAAATGAAAATGAACTTTGAAACTTATGGTTGCTAGGTAATTATTTCTTTCTTAATGAATCGAGTATTCCATAGAACACTAACGTTATAAACGAAAGACAAGAAAAAACGTCCTGTTCTATCAGTTCTTAAAAATGGGGCACGATATTCATGTTTTAGGCCAAAAATGTCTGATAATAATTTGATATTCACGTTTATCATCTACAAAGATTTAGTAGCAAAATACGCAAAATATCTTGCGTGCGAAGTTACAGTAAATGTAATTTCTCTCTCTCTCTCTCTCTCGCTATATATATATAAAATAAATCCACTAGTGGATGAGGCGTCTCCCCGAAGGGAGGAGTTGGTCTACTGCTCCCACGCTGACCACACAAGTAGGGATAGGAGCTCTCACTGTGATCGCCACTGTCTTTTATTCACAGCAGGTCCCCAATTGTTCTTACGATGCTGGGTCAACACCGAAATTTTTGAGACCTCACCGGGAATCGAACGCGGGACCACTCGCACCGAAGTCGAGCTCGCTACCGACTACGCAAGAGCTCATATATATATCACGAAGAACAGGAGTTCTATGAGTGACGCTAAGAAACGAGTCTGTTAGCGGCACTCACATATATACAGCTGATTTCGGATCCAGCGAACTATAAGCCCAATTTTGATGCTTGAACTTGAATTTGAAAGCTATTTGCCATACTCCGTAAGTTCATGTCATGTAATTCGCGGCGGACTGTGATTGTCGAAACAGGTTGGGGGAGGTGCTGATTGAGTTCCTCCGTCACTTGCGCCGCAGTGGCACGACGGTTCCGCGTGACAATGCGCTTTAATACCCGGCGTGCCCTGTCACTGATGCTTTTCTTCCGCCCACTGTTCCGCTTCCCCGATGTGGTTTTCCCGTGTGTTGTGTAGGCCGTCATCACCTTCGACACTGTCCCTGGCGACACACCTAACACTCTAGCCACTGCCGTCACACTCACTCCACATAACCGCGCACCAACAATTTGCCCTCTTTGAAACTCTGAGAGGTCTCCCATTTTACACTACCTCCGTCTGCTGCAGCCACTGCACACTCCTGTTCCACGACGCCTGACGTAGTATGGAGACCGACCTAACACACCACCACCAGCAGTCCGGCTCTGCGGTCGCCACGACACCACTGCCAACCCATACATCTGACGTGTTGCCAACTACAGGTGTTTCCATTATTCTGATAAGCATCTGTGTATATATATATATAGTGTGCGAATTAAATTTTTTAACCAGGGGGTTTAAAATATAACGCACGGATTTCAACAGCCGATATATATCATAAATCACAGCCATATTCAATCCACTAGTGGATGAGGCCTCTCCAAGAAGGGAGGAGTTGGTCTACTGCTCCCACGCTGACCAGACGGGTTGGGAGACGAGAGCCGAAGCTCTCACTGTGATCGCCACTGTCTTTTATTCACAGCAGCTCCCCAATTGTCCTCACGATGCTGGGTCAACACCGAAATTTTTGAGCCCCCACCGGGAATCGAACCCGGGACCGCTCGCACTGAAGTCGAGCGCGCTACCGACTAGGCTACGCAGGAGCTCATATATATATATATATATATATATATATGAAATTTACAGCCATATTCAATCTACTACTGGATGAGGCCTCTCCCAAAGTGTGGGGGG
>JAGDQP010002655.1:0-101959 GCA_022664845.1 Lepisma saccharinum | reverse complement strand
GTTCCTTGGTGACAGCATGTAACAGGAACAAAGGAACTTGGCGCGAGGTGGCAAGGTTCATGATCCTCAAGCTATAAGGGTGTGGGGATCCTAAAACCCACTACGTCCACCGCCACCAACCCTAAGGCTGTTGCCAGCTCGCGCGAAGTTCCTTTGTTCCTGTTACATGCTGTCACCAAGGAACTTGGCTCATCCGTCTCTCATTTCACACCTTTTTAGGGCTAAAGAACTTGGCTCCACTTTTTGCACCTCTGGTGTTTTTGTTCGGATTATTATTACTTCTTTCTTCATCTTTATTTCTTTTCAGTAAACCTTTTTTTTAATAATTAATTTTATGCTAATCACTATATTAGCGCTTCAATGAGTTGTAGTACAATGCAACAATATTTTTTTCATTAATAGTAGCACCTGTTGCTTACTATTGAAATGACTTAATTTACAAATATGAAGTGTTTCTGCATACTGGCTACAATAAGTCAATATTATTTTTATGCTTATCAATAAATATGAGTGAAGTTGCGAATAAATTAAGCATGTGTGAAATATACTCAAAATTTAACGTGCAATGCCAATAACGAGTAAAATCTATTCACTCGGTTCTCGAATAAGAAGTTTAACAGAATAATATAATGCGTCATAACTGTTGTATTTAGGCGAGGGTAATGAGTACTATAGTGTATGAGCATATATGGAGCGAAGTGTGGCTAATCTCTAATAGTTCTGAACACAAAGTTCTCCAGAAAATTTTTAACCGTAAAATCTAAAACCTGCCAAGTTTTAAAAATTATTTTTAATTTTCTCAACTATACTAAAAATATTTTTCTGATGCCATTCAAGTGTGGTCGACCTTTCAGGACTACCGGTTTTTATGAAAAATTTAGATACACAGTCTAAGCCAATGACTACTCGAAAATAAAATTTGGTCCAATTTTAGAAAACGCGTCTCAACTATACTGAAAAGTATTTTAATTTTAGAAAATGTTGCGAACTTATTGAAAATGAAACCAAAAACAAAATTCCGTCCAAACTACATGTCATTACAAAGTGAATGCTCTAAACTTTCGAACGATGCATGAACGCTGTTCGCTCTAATATCTACTTCTTAGCCTTTGATAGAAGCTTTTTTTGATTGAACCGAGTACATTGTATAGAAATAGACGTAGATTGCACCTAAGTTATCAGGAATTCTGTATCCTGTAGAAATCACTTGGGAGTACTTGTTGACATCACACGATCTACACAAATATCTGTCATGAGAAAGCAATGATTTCGTTATGTTAACTAGTTTCTATTATTTGTCAAAAAGAGCAGAGTATAAACTTTTAGAGTTTCAATATAATTATCTATAGATCTTAAAAAGGTATATAAATTTAGCAGACATTTGACGGTGTGGAAATATAAATAATAGGGACCTCTTAAATTTGTATGAAAAGATTATAGAAAAAATATCAACAATTTTTACTTGATAGATACATATTTTTCTTGAACTTCATGAACTGAGATAGAATGGGTTAGTAGGTGCTATTTCAGGGGTACCGAATTTAATTTTTGCAAGCAGGCCGTTGCAATTATTGTTACGTCCCTGTCCAAAATGTTGGTCTTATCTCCACGCAACTTGGTAATTGGCTTCTGGGATGTTATAAAAATATACTTTAAAAAGCTTTGGCAATGTCGCCACCCGCGGTTAATTTAAAATCAAGTATGTGGCAATAATTGTCGATAGATGACAAAAAATATTTCACAAATTTAATGTTAGTGATAAATTTTGAATACCTTTCTAATAATTTTGGTACCTTTCTACCTTTTGAATACATTTCTCCTTTTATGCATTTAATGTATGTCGTAAAAATATTAAATCAGTTCTTAACCTTGTGAACACAAGGAGCATCAGGCAAATGAAAGCTATGAGCGCGGATAGGCACAGTAAAGCAATGTTAGCTTATAGACAGAAAACTTTTAAAAAAATAGTTTATATAAAACACCGTAGTTAATTATCAGGTGGAGGGAAATTTCCCAGGAAAAGGGAAAATCTGTGCCACATGAAGAATCAAAGGGAGAAAAGAAAAAACAGGAACATTTTGTTGAATCTTTTTGGCACTTTTAGGTTTAATTCTCAGTAATTCGTAAAGTAAACCTACCAGCCCTAAAATTTGTAAATATTTTGAGGGAAATGTTGCAACGGGAACCTGCCAACGCTGCTATAAATCCAGGACCCATCTCTAACTAGAGGTGGTTAAATTACTAATGCGTTACAACTAAAAATCTGCACAAACTGGGCGATAACGTAAAAACAAGCAGACGACAAATTGAAACTACGTTTTAGCGTTTATTTTGGAATAGAAGCACAAGCTGTTTGGACGCCACTTGGATCAATTTCTTTTAAACATTTGCGTATTCTACTTTGAAGCTTCTGAACAGTTTTTACCTTCCACTCTGAGCAATAGACTCTAACCGGACAATATGGTCGACAGTTCATCGATTTTGGCGAAAGCCATACTGATCATTAGAAACCAAGTTGTTATGCTTCAAGTACCACATTAGGCGTCGGTTTATCATTCTCTCAATTAGCTAGCATACGCAGCTAGTGAGAGCAATGGGCCTGTAACTTGACGGGTTTAGTTTATCTTTGTCAGGTTTCAGAATGGGGATTACAATAGCTTCTCGCCAACTAGGTGGGAAATTATCAGTCCTTCAGAACTGATTATAGAGGTTTAGCAAGAAGACCATTCTTTGTGATGGAAGGTGTTGCAGCATTTCATAATGGATGTCATCCAGTCCAGGGGATTTGTCTCCAACATCCCTCAAGGCAGTTTCAAGTTCCCACTCGGTGAAAGATACATTATATGATTCAAAATTGTCAGAGTGGAAGCGTAGAGGTATTATCTCTGCCTGTTGCTTAACGTTTACGCCCACACGTCTCGGATTGGTGTTTGTGATTTAATGGAAGATACGTACTTATTAATTTGTTTCATGAGACGTCGAATATAAGCTTGTGACTGTCGAACTGCATTTAAATTTGCCGCTGTAGGATATCGGTTGAACACCCGTAGAGCGCGACTGCGTCGTCGCCGTGCTAGTTCAAGCTCATCGTTCCATTAGGGAACAGCACCGACGGGGGATGGAACATCTGGCAACTCGCAAAATTTCACGGTTTAAGTACTCAATCGAATCATTCGGGGGCAAATCTCCTTGATCAATTAGTTGGACACGAGTTTCAAATTTAGTCCAGTCAGCACGCTTCAGATGACAATGTGGTAATTTGCGTGGTGCTTGATAAAGGTTTAAAATGTCTAAAATTACTGGGAAGTGGTTAATACCACTTAGATCGTCATGTACACGCCATGCCAGCATGGGTGTAGGAACTGCACTGCAGAGAGAGATCTTTCGCTGAGTATGTGCCACTTGCCAAACTAAAATGCGTGTTAGCACCAGTATTTAATAAAACTAAGTTTGAAGGGTCAATAAAAGATTAAACAATTCTACCACGAACATCTGTACGAACACTACCCCAAATAACGTTAAATGAATAAAATCTCCAACTAAAATTACAGGTTGCGGTAACTGCTGCAAAAGATTCTGGAGGTCAAGGAGCGTAAAGTCTTGTTCCCTCTTGATGTACAAATTCAGGATTGTAATATGCTGCTCAAGGTGGACGCGAACAGCAACCGCCTGTAGGTGCGTAGCAACACCGCCACATGCGCGACCATCAGTGGGAAAATTTGTTCGATATAGTGTATAGTTCTTGAGGATCATAGATTAAGTTGTTTTAAACTTGTTTTCCTGAAAGCAAACTACAAGGGAAAGATCTGATAACAAGACTTGCAGTTCTTCATACTGGGAATGAAATCTTTTAAGATTCCATTGGAGCATAGCCATAGGGATGAAGATCAATATAAATTTTACCTTTTAAGTCTAGGTTTATTAAATTTCCCTCTCTTTTCGACTACAGTAAACTCCGAGTCCATCAGATAGTCCTCAATCATATCTGATGTGAGGGATGAACTTGGCTCATTCAGCGCAGGTGGAGCCTGTTGACTTAATTGAGTAGCTATAACAGTAATCAGCCGTTTTATGCTCGACATTACTGGAGACATACGATTGGGCTTCGAAATAGTACCAGGACGAACACTAGGTACATTTCGTGGAGTCCCAGAAGACTCCCTAGGGGCGATTTGTTTCTCAGTATGCCTCGGTGTAGCTTGAGGAGATGTTGAGGCTTGGCGATGTTTAGGAGATTTGTCACCTTGAGGTCTCTCAGTTTGAGTGGATACATCAACTGTCTGGGTGCCAACCCAGCAGATATTTTCTCGATGACAACCAACTCCCAATTTCTTTTTCCTCCTTAAATACCGGACAGTAACGCGACGAGGCCGTGTGATCACCCTTGCAGTTAACACACTGAGGCTTCAGTGACGTGCAAGGATCCGCACCATGGCTGCTCTTACCACATATTGCACATACAGCAGAGGTCGCCTTACACGACGTGCTGGTGTGTCCATAGTGCTGACATTTAAAACAGCGGGGCAGACTCGGCATATACTGACGGACAGGTAAGCAATAGAAAACTACCTTCACGTCCTTGGGGAGCTGTGGAATGGCAAAAGTTAGAATTATCGACCCCGTAGGTTGGAGTTCTCCACTCTTTTTTATTTTAATACGGCGAACGTTGACTACTAAATGGCTGGCAAGTTCATTCTTAACCTCTTCTTCACGCACATCTTGCAAGTTCCAACACGATATTAAGCCCTGACTAAAGTTCAGTTGATTCAGTGTGATTCAACTTGAACTTCGAATGGTCCTAGGGTCTTCATTGTCAAGAGATTAGTTGATTGTTTATTATTGGAGGTCTCCACGAGCAAAGTACCGTTGAGAAGCTTTTTAACATGCTTAAGCTCACCTGCAACGTAAGTCAGTTGTTTTTGTATAACGAAAGGAGATAACCCCTTCAAACCACCTGAATTCTCTGTTTCATTTTTTACTTTAATCATAAGATATCGTGATATAGTCGGTACGATATATGTCTGTTCCTCTACTTCGATTTTCTCATCTTTGTCACTGGTTGATTCATTAGCTGTATGCTCCTTCTTGCTCGCATCAGTGACTTTATCTTCAGTATCTCTTTCATCTGCTGCTAAGGACTAGGCGCTATCCAATGGTTCCGCCCCCTTTCCTCGGGTCCCAGGAGCCAGCGCCAATGCAAGTATATCCTGGCACATAATTTGTCATTGCGTGGAGGCGCAAGGCGCAGCACAAGAGGAGATGAAATAATGAATCATCTGTGAATGAAGAATGAGGTGAAAGTAAATGAAGCTCCTCTCTGATGGTCCTCCTTTCAAGCAGCGTAGGTGTTTAGCTGCGAGGGCTGATTGCAGCTAGCAAAAGCCGGCTGGACGAGGGGGTCGCCAATTCCCTACGCCGTATACGAGCAGCGATGGTTTGCTGCTCGGGATATATGATGATTTCATCACGTTGCCGTCCGTAGACATGCGATGAGGTCGCAGGTTATCATTCGTGCTCCACGTGACTCGCATGGCTTCGCCCATCACGTGTGTGTTCGCTGTCTTTGTTAAGTTTTCAGTCATTTGCATTGTGAGAATTCGTCGTAGTTGTCACCTTTCTTCGCAAGAGCCAAACTTGTGTCCGATTCACGTATTGTCTCGGTCATGCGACAGTACTATCAACAACTAGGCTAATCCTGCTTATTGAGACACCTCTGTCTGCGAAACTATGTATAGTACAGTTTTTCTTATGTTCATAGGAACATGTTTTCTGTTTTCATGTCTGGAATCACCTCCCGCAGTGTTTCCACATATTTCTGTTCAGTCAATATTGGATTCCAAGTTGGCAACCCTGTATCTCTTACACGAAGCGGAATTCGAAAATATGCCAGAGGACTTTTTTCCTTGTTTGATCTCAGAAATCACCTCCCGAAGTTGGTGACATTAATTAAGTTACACCTGTATACTACAGCACGCTTCGTTTATAATACATCGCAGAATGAACAATAACAGAATGTCTTTTAGTCTCGTGTTATAGAGCCATTATAGCTACTCAGGCGCAGAAAAAAATGATTTCAGCTCACTTTGTTTAAATTTCGTACTGTTTCTCAGCCCACTTCAAAGATAGGCCCATGGCAAAACTGGTCTGAATCATACGTTCACCGAAGTTTTTATTTTATTTTATTATTATTTTTGGTGACCCCTTTTTTCTAAATATGTTCTCGTGTTTCTCCATCTTACGGTAGAAGTTACACGAAGTGCGAAACGGTTATCTTGGTTGAATATCATCACTATCAAATAGTAAAATTGTAACAAAACCTTTAACAAAGAGTGCAAGAATTAACCATTCTATATGTTTTTAAACAATGAAGAATATTTAGTTACTATGGAACGATAAAACTTCATGTATAGTTTGCTGCGATGTCCCTTAGGAGTAAGTTGTGATACTTTGAAGTAAATTTATAAATATTGTATATTTTAGTTAGTTTTAAGAATTATATTTCAAAACTGTCTAATGACATGTTCAATACATTTTACATCAATTGTATTGTTAGTAAAGCAATTCAGGATTCTTGGGTTTGAAATGAGACTATTTTTTTTCTATGCAAATGTACAATTGAATATTATCAGTTCAAATGTCTTCTTTTTGAAACGTACATACCTTACTTTCTTTACAATATCCTCCCAGTACCTACTTCTGAAACAATTCATGTAGACATATGATGTTTTTCTTAGATTTCTAGACCCACCTATGAAACTTATCTTTAATATCATTGCTAAATTCTTTGTTTTAAAGTATAGAAATTCCGGCATTTCTATGTTTCTTATTCGGTGACAAAAAAAAAATCTTTAAACAAGCGGTTCCGATATTCACGATAAAAAAAGTTCGGAAAGCAAATGCTTTCGTAACTAATAATAATTCTCAGTACCCGTGCATTCTAACACGAGAAAACTTTTATTTATTGAATATGTCTGAGATGATCTAGATCTAGAATCTAATTATTTAGAAACTGGCTAAATTATTTTAATTATTGATTTTCAGTACTCTGTAAATAACAGGTAACATGAGGAAATTAAATATGGAAAGCATATCGGACCTTCCATAAAATGGTCTTTCTTTTGATCTATTACTCTGCAAATTCTTTCATTCATGCTTTTGCATTCCAGTAGTCTCCATCTTTTCTTCCGTTTGCGTGTGCGGTAACTCCACGTTGCCAAACTTCAGAACGAGCTCACTGTCAGCACTGGTAGTCTCTAATCCACATCGTCGTAAATTAAAGTTTCCAAAATACTATACAGATCTGTTTTAAGTGGTGTTTATCGCAAGATGCCTAGAGAAATAAAGGTCTGTTCAGTTTTTGTGGTACTTGTTGAAATCAAGATATAGGCCCCAATATTCCTTCTCCTGAGATAGCAATTTCTGATTTTGACTTGAAATTTTGAAAATATCTTGCCCCTTTCTTCGCTACACATATACTGTACGTTTAGTATGTGTTATATATAAACTAGCACTTGGTGCGGGATGAATAAAATATACTGTTAAAACTGGGAATGTTATACCTATTTCAATCTTACTAACTTTAAGATCTCCATCTGTGCCGATAACATGTTTCACCTTTTCTCTCGTCATTTTGTGTTGATCGGTTTGTTTGTAAAGTTGACATTGTTCATTCTTAGTGTCTGTTTGTCATCACACTTTTATTAGCTCATTCTAAGTTATTAAATTCGAAATTGTGCTTGTTTTCTGCTTGATAATATAGCCCCATTTCAGCTACAATTTATTATTGTCTGTATTCTTTTTAAGAAGTACTCGTACAAAAGAAATATCCTTGTCATCTTGGGCCTTCCACAGCAAATTGCTTGGTGCCATATGTGGTGCTGCAATATCTCAGATATTGTTAACTATCTTTATATATATATAAGGAGTAGGTACGTGATCTAAGATCAAATTAACTTTTCCGATTTTTTTGAGGAAAAGTAACGTCGGGAAAAGTTGTTAAATATGTTGGGTTTCCTTTGATTTTGTATAATACACAAAATACAGCGATTGAGAAAGAGCTTCAACGTTGCTACCACCATAATCAAAATATAGTAGAACTATTACGGTTTATTCAATAGTATTGAATCTTCCTGTGCTTAGCTGCAAAGGCTTGGAAGTTCAATTGCAAACACTGACTAACATTTTGTAAGTTTCCTTAATTTTCACTCAGCGAATTCCAAGATGATACCTCAACTTAGGTCCTGGTAACAAATTTCGACATTCTTGCCTTCAAAATAATGTTCGCCAGGGACATCATCACTCAAATGTGACGTGTTATGGTCATACTTTAGCATTTGAATCCAGAGAATGATATTCAGCTAAAATTGAAGGGCTTACTAGGTAAATGGCGTATCCCACAATTCTAACATTTTATGTTCTAAATCAGAAAACATTTAATATGCAGTTAACTTCCGCGATATCATTGCAGCAATGTAAAGTTACGCTTGCAATGTTTAACTGCAAATCGGTGTCTGTCATCAGTCAGTTCCTTTGTTACAAAATTTACCTGTTTGTGTCGGCAAATGTATTGTGAATCAATATCCTGTACAAGTTGAGATTCACATTGTAACTCTTCATGATTGAACCTCATGGATATATAAAACACAGGTGGAATGTAATGTAATTTTTTCATAAGGATTCCATGTTTCGCTTGATGCATAAATCTTTTATCGGAAAACTTAATATCAAGAAACTGTTGCTGTAAGCATGCAGGTAGCCCGCGTGTGCTGAAAATTCACATTCAAAATGCATGTACCAAACCTGGCTGTCTTTCTAGAATACTATGCACGTAGATTCTCTAATGTGGACTGGTCTCTCTTCAAGAGTTTTGACGTCGTATTTTGAGAAGGCGGAGTAAAGTGGTCTAAATATTTATCTACATTATCTCAAAATGCTTCTTTTCCTGCATCAGTGTCACACACCGTGATGTAGAGTTAACAGGCTATGTTTTCCATTTTGTATTTTCAATAACACTGAAAATGGCATCACATGGCAAGAAAATGAGGCCACGTATCAAAATCGATTCTCAACTGTCATCAGATTTGTAACACAGCATTTACACCAAACAAATACATTGATAGTGATAGTTAATATGTTTTTATTTTATGCAGTATAACAGTCGCTTACTATAGTTATTTATGTAGATTGTGCAAAGAAAATACAGCATCAGAGTCGATAAGTACATAACATTTTAGATTATATGTAAATTAATAAAGGACACAAAATTTATATTTATGGTACTTGAAATTATACACTTTGTGCTTTTTACCATCTTTTTCTCTTATATCTTCCTGTACAGTACAATATTTAAGAAATGATTAAACCATAATATGCTAATGGCTTCGCGTTCAAGAGGTCCTGGGTTCGATACTAGTAGCCGGTTATATTGGCTGGTTCGTTCAAAGTTTTCCCTAGTCACACGAAACATTGCCGATATGAAGCATTATAACTTCCTTCATGCGTACTTTTCCCTACCCATTCCCGACATGTGTAATAAAAATCTAAAGAACAAAAACTAAATAGTATCACACATTAAAAGAACTCAAAAAATATTTATATTATTCTCAGACTATTGTAAATCAGACATGATCTGCAACCACTATTTCAGTAATAATTTGGAGTTTAGATTTATTCAACGAAGAACTTTGTGTGACGGTAACAGCATAGTCTAAAATTACAGTTTCAATGGCATCCTATGAAAAGGACAAGTAATATTTCTTATGAACAATTCGAGTAGTTATAATATTCTACTGAAATTATAACCGGTTCGCGTTACTTGTAAAATTTCAAGATGTTGTACTTAAAAACTTTGCAGATGCTTCCCAGATTACAAGAACATAATAATAATAATAAAAAAAGAAGAGTCACAAAACAATCACAATCATTTTTGACTGTAAGTGTGTTTTAAACTTTAGTCACAGATATCACCTTAAACGAGCGTGATTTCTAACTTGCATAACTGTCAATTAATACTGAATTGAAACACTGTGATATTAAATAGTTCTAGTTTAACAGAAAACACTAAAATACATTTTTTATGTTTGAAATCTTTTCTACAGATTTAGATAATATCAGTTAAATATAAAATAAACAGCAAAGTTTCTGTAGTTATATCTTGAAAAACTAAATTTTAAAGTAATCAATTCAAATAATTGAACGATCAACAAACATATTGACAAATTCTAAACATATTGAACACAACATAATTGGCGTTGCAAGTTAAATTCTACTAATCTTTCTTTGTTTATTGTTATCCGTTAACAGTTGGTTTTGAAAAATGAATCAGAAGAACTATAGAAACGTCTGTCACTACATTAGTGATTCCGCCAGATTCCCCTCCTCTTGGTGAGTGGTGTCACCTCCAAAATCTTCAAAAGCACCCAACAACTTTAAAGTTTTATTAACAATGATAGAAACTGAGCACAACTGCACTTACACCATCTTAATTTTAATTTTGCACTCCCCCAAACTGAAAATCTTGGAGGAAATCCTGTGCTACATAAGAGGCCAAATTATATCTAAACAACTACATGTACTTAGATATTATATTGAAACATAAGAAATTATATCATATATAAGGGCCTTTACTATCCTTCACCATAAACGTTATTTTTAAATTCATTTATTGATAGTGACAGGGGGAAGTTGCTATGGAGTTGCAATAATCCAAATCCAAATTTGAAGCTTCTATATTTTACTTCATTTTCCTCCCTTTGGTCTTCTGTATTGTAAAATCTATTTTTCAACCGAGAGTAGATATACTTTGGATCCTAATTGTTGTCGGGTAACCTTGGAATGTTGATATATGTCTTACGACAGATGTTAATAACATGCAGAGCGTACCTTTCAAATGTGTACGGTGGAGTTCATGACGTTTAAATGCTTTGTCAGCTTTAGTTAAGGTAGGAATGAATGTTTATAGTTTTCTGTGAGGTAAGAGCTCTTATTTTCTACATTCCAGTTATCCACGTAGTTAATTCAATCATTGATTCAGTTTACTTTCTACCGTCAGGCATAATTGGGTTTACGATCTTGCTACATTGTCTTCCTTTCTTATTCCTTTCTCAAATGTCTGTTAGCGCGTAATTCAATTTACGTAATTGTTAGTTGTTGACTTCCGTTCGTTTACACAACGTTCTTAGTTGAATTCGCGTTTGTTTTCCGATATGTCGATGTAAACAGTGGTTCCTAAGGATGGTTTAAGCACGTATATTCAAGGAGGTACATGTTAATCTTTAATCATAATGATTGTTTGTCAAGCGTCAGTTTACGTCAATGATGTAGATAAAAGGATATATATCAGAAGTGTACCTTAAGTCAATATATGAAGTGTTTACATCAGTACTCGTCATCATTCTTATAGTCGTTGTCAATAGATAGTCTGTCAAGTCAACTAATAGTCTTTTCGTTCTTAACTTTAGCGTATATATCTGTTAGACATAATAATATAGAATTCACATATATTAAACACACAGCAGATATATGATGGTGCAGTGCGGTTGTGAAAGGGATTTATGTGCCCGACGGCAAATTTTAATGATGCAGATGGCTAATGGCAGTTATGAGTTCAACACTTATGTCTAAGGATTCGTCATTTTTGTCAAGTCATAGTTGGTCTAAAGCTAATATGGTTTGGAGGGCTATAAGTCATAGTCAGCGTGCTATCTCGCAGTTATCAGTCGATAATCTTATCAGTCATGTATTCGCCTAAAGTCTTTTGGTCATGCTTAGTCAAGGTTGTTTTCAATAGCATGTTTTTCATTGGTAATCAGTGTAAGAAGTTCGTAGTTCTATCTGTATTAATTGGCAAGCAAAGATCAGAGTTCCACATGTTAAACCAAGAGGCAACTCAAGACATTTTGCAGTTCGTAGCGAATGTTAAATACAAAGCATCTTTGTGTGAGTTTAACATGGACAGGGAAAAACAAGTGTTAAATTAATTGATTGTAGGAGTTCAGAATCTAAACTTGGAAACATTTCTAGTGTCACATTCTGACATGTTTTTAAACAGAGCAATACACATCATGATGTGTTGGGAAAATTACTAAACAACGCAGGCAGATATAGGAGTCAATAGCCAACAGAATCTTGACCTGAATCAAGTTAGTCAGAATAATCGTATGTCGTATATGGAAACAACGCAACCGCTAGTTAAAGAGTATTCAAGGGGCTTATCCAATAGTTGTAATAAGTGTGCATTAGTACACAGAAGACACAATCGTTGTCCAGCATATAATATATTTTGCAATTTTGGCAACAAGCAAAATCACTGGGCAAGGGCATGCTTAAGTAAAAAACGGTCGATGGCATCACTTGTGGAAGAGAAACGCAATTCAGATGAAAAGAGTCGTTCAAGAAGAGTGTCGCAGGAGACTCCGACTCAATCACCACCGATTCTTTTATCTAATGAAAGCATAAAAGTTAATTCAGGAAAATCATCACAGTATGAACCAGAAATAGTAAACAAACTGGAAGGGAATATTGTATAGGAAACCTTTTTCAACGGTCTTTTGTTCATCAGGAAACTCAAACTGAGAAGATTGGGAAGCAAAGTAGATATGTTCAGACGTTGCCTAATAATCTACAGGATAGCTTATCACAGACAGTTGTTAATTATCAGGAAATTCAAGTTAAGGAGATGGAGGAAGACAAATCTGACAGTTGACATAAAGATGAATTGTTATTCATGAGACCTTTGATGGAAGCAAGCTATCAAGGTATCGTCGAAGATCCAGAATTCATCAGAAGAAGGGCTCGATATGTGCTTGTATTTCGCATAGGACAGGAACAAGTACTATATCAAGAATTGAATGAGCTGTTGAAGGAAACTATTGGGGAGAGTTATGCGGAGACAGAATCTACTTTTCTAGTCGACTATAATTAAGTACATAAGATACTTTGGTTAAGAGCTAAGGTTCTTAATTGTGTCTAAGCATGCTATTTTCTAGCCTACATTGAATGGTAGTCAATTCTTCCAGAAAGCATCAAAGTTTTAGCTCTTCTGAGTCTATTTTATACACAATCTTTGGGATAATCTACCAACAATGTCATTTCCAATTTACAGTTTATTTGGTGTACTAAAACGGTTTCATGAGAATAGAAATGTACATCATACATTCTCAACGAACGATACGACCAATTTATTATAAAGAATTCAACATTTATTCTAATATTACGAGCATTGTAATTTAAACATCAATTTTATTGTTATAGATAAGAAGTAGGTTAAAATATAGGTCTATTCTACCAGATAGATCTACAGAGCTCAAGCATACTTCTACACATGTTGGAGAATTATCAAAGATCAGCTTTATTTCAGAAATTATGTAAATAAGTAGAATTTTGTCTCCTTTTTTATAGAATTTGTAAGTTTTTCAACTATTCGAAGATATTATGACATTCTATTTGTTTATTTATCAAAAACCAAGATGATATTATGGTTTACATTTTTATTCATTAGCGCTCAGTCAGCCAATAATTCACAAAGTGCTGTGAACTGAAAAGAATTTTTGCAGGACTGATAGCTTGCATGTATAATGTGATCATCATGTTTTCAGCTCACTTGGAAATGAGCTGTCCAGTTGACAATTGAGCTGAAAATACATATCTGAACAGTATTAGACATTGAACTCTAAATTACTTCACCGGATTGATCGTTAATTTTGCTGTTTATTGAATTCTTTTTTTTTTACTCAACCCCGGGTGAAGTATTATATGGAGTCAATCTTTTTCTTTTCGTAAGGCAAGGTGAGTGCCGTGAGGCATAATTGGATGTATGGTCTTTCTACATTGCCTTCCTTTCTTATTCGTTTCTCAAATGTCTGTTAGCGCGTCATTCAATTTACGTAATTGTTAGTAGTTGACTTCCGTTCGTTTACACAACTTTTTTAGTTGTATTCGCGTTTGTTTTCCGATACGTCGATGTAAACAGTGGTTGCTAAGAATGGTTTAAGCAGGTACATGTTCATCTTTAATCATAATGATTGTTTTTGAAGTGTCAGTTTACGTCAGTGATGTAGATAAAAGGATATATTACAGAAGTGTACCTTAAGTCAATATATGAAGTGTTTACATCAGTACTCGTCATCATTCTTATAGTCGTTGTCAATAGATAGTCCGTCAAGTCAACTAATAGTTTTTACGTCCTTAGCTTTCGTGTATATATCTGTTAGACATAATAATATACAATTCACATATATTAAATACACAGCACTTCCAATTTGACGATGACACATTCAAGTATCTAGTCTCTCAACAATATTTCGGGCTTTTGATTAATTTAGAAACGAATATTTTTAAGGTGTTAGGAATTACAGTTTCTTGAGGAGTCAGAGAGAGCAGTGCCAAACTGTCAGCCATCAAAGCAAGATCTTCTATAAAAGTTTATAGCTTTTCCTGATTCTTGCTCTTTCCGATACAGTGACGTAATATCTCACGTGTTCGACTTGTTTACACAAGACTTTTCATCCTGAATACCGTCAAGCGCACACAATCAATGTTCTTGTGATAATGCTGTTCGCATTTCCGCATGATAGTAAAATGTGTTCGCAAAAATCAGCATCAATGGAGGATAAAGGGTACAACATTCTAACATTCTCTGTGTTACGGCAATTCGATGATAGATTTCTGAAGACAAATTATAATTTTTCCGATTGTATAGATGAATCAATAAAAATTATGTAAGTTCGTGAGTAGTTCCCAGAATTCGTGGGTAGAAGAAAGATGCCTAAATCTCGCGAGTATTTCTTGAGTTAAAAACAAAAAACATTTTCACAAAGTGTTAATAGCCATCTATCTACTCCGTGCAATTTTTTGAGAGTTTGGAATTCTCGCGAATTCGTAAGTCGCGAAATTCTATATTTATTAGTAATACAATAAATTGAAACGTTTATTTAATTGATTTCACAAGCAGTTCCGCAACCGAACCAAAATGATAAATTTTTTTCGGGATAACCGATGCGAATCGGCTGAATATCACTACTGGTTATATGTGATGTTAAAATCTATTGAAGAGTTTTCGTAGAACGTATTGAATTTGCATGTGCCGTGAATTCATTAAAAACAATTAGAGTCTGTATTTAAATTTTTCGCTTGTCTCGAACTCACATATGTAACTGTAATTAAAATTTTTGAGTGGATGAATAATATTTGGTCATCTTTGTCCTGTAAAAGACACCAAACTAAGTCGCAAGATTTTCCAAATTATGTATAGCATTTTCAAACTCGTAAGTTTAAATAAAAATGTAGATACATCAGAAATCATTAGTATTATTGACTGCAACAATATAAACTTTCTATTTCTGGGAGATTATTAAACTTAATGAAATTCATTGTTGATAATAGGATTCCATGAGCACGTAAGTAATAACGTTTTCTGATTTTTATGTATTTTGATTAGTAGTTTTGAAAATTATTAGACAATGTATTTACAGCGCACCTATTAGTAAAAAAAAAACTGCATTCCGATTCTAATTTAATAAATGATTTTAGATGAATGCTACAGTATGTCTGAAATGTTTAGTGCCGTATAGACTGGGCAAAGTGTGTTCGATAGATATCTGCATTTATTCAGCCAGTCTCTAAATACATATATAAAGGGACAATATGAAGAATTAGCATTGATTCCGCCAGACTTCCTCCTATGGGGGTACTTCCCCGAATTGAAAATCCTGGCGGAAACCCTAAGAATAGTGGCTGTCACTCTAATTTTCTTGTGTAGGTAGCAGGGACATATTTAAAAGAGGATGATAACGGGGTACCTGCCGTACTCTAAATGCAGGGTTTTATAAGGAATCTGTATATTTTAAGCTTAAACTTGTGAATTTAATGTGAATTTTATACCCAAAACAACTTGTGTTGCAGCAAAGCACGTAGACCTGTTCCGAAACCAACATCCGGATACCTACCTGCTAAGAAAATCATCATACCGGGTTCCACAGACGATAACAAGCAGATTCCTGCTGAGGATGCAGAGAAAGAATAGTGTTCAATAGTCATTTTACAATTAATTTACACCATTTATTGCACAAAACAAACCAAGGATTCTGCCATAATTCTTTTGGGGTGTGAAGCCTGCATTGGAGAGTGTAAGCACAATTTTCACAGTTTCTGTCGAATTTAAACAATAACAAACCTAACATTGATGGGGGTGGAGAATTGAAAATTTGGTAGATCCCTTCGATCAATCTAAGTGATTTATTGCTGGAGAATTGAAAATTTGGTAGATCCCTTCGATCAATGTACGTGATTTATTGCTCTTAGGCTCAAATAGATAGTAAAGAATACAATATAGTTTCAACAACCATCCAATAGTATTCAAAGAAGCTAAAAATGTTGAATCAAGCTTTCTGGAAGGTTCCTTCCTTCGTGCGTTAGGACTATATTACACCCCGACGTGACTAAACTGATACTTGTACCTACACACAACCAATAACAATACTAGAAAATATAAGTCATAACTGTTGTAAGGCTTATAAATAAGTAAGATTTACTCACTTAAAACGGGCGCAAAATACAAATAGATTGGAGTAGCAGAAGCAATCGTCTTCAGAAGAATAATGGAAAATACATTGATGATATCTCACCAACTGAAGTCGCAGCCGAAGACGCTTCCAAATCCAATATGTTCATAAAGTGCGAACACAGATCAAATATGAACAAAGGGTGGCCGAGCCACTAGTGCAGTACGAATGGTTCGTAGTGAGCTTCGAATGGAGTTGTTCTGAGCCCACTTTATCTGAATACTTTAGATTCTGTCTTTAGAAGCTCTTCAGCTCGTTCCTGTCTCTAGTAAAAGTTGAACCTCAGCAGTTCAACAATAAGGAATTAAGATGTTTAATTTACCATTATATTTTTTAACTCGAATCAAGTCACGATCCATTGCCTAATCAAACCAAGCATAAGTTCCTGGATTCGAAATTAAAGGAATTTTGTGAAACTAACATAATTCTAATTAAATCGCATTCACAGAGTGAGGAGTTACGTCAGTAATGTATTTGACAGAGAAAAGACTAAATAGACACAATAAAAAGAAACAGTAAAGTCACATGACCTAATACCAAGAGTATCTGTCATCCAACTGGAAATAGAGAGCTGAGCAAATTCAAATCGTTCTCTTGCAGATAGAACGACAGAGTTTTAGTTCAATCAGTCAAACTAAGATGGTGGTACAAAGTGGTGAGAAGATACTTTAAATTCAAGCTGGAGAAACAAGGAAAGGGAACAGTACTTTGCTCTGGAATTCTGTAAGGAATTAACTAACTAAATAAAGTTACCGTTCATAATTGTATAACTTATTTGCCACGCCAAAGACTTTTTCTTAAACAGGGAACGCTGAAACATTCCTTATCCATTAATGTTATTTGACATACGCTTGGGTTTTGGGAATCAGAAATGTGTTTGTATTCTGAAAATTGTCATGCAACCAAGAAGACTGTTTAGGGAACTATTTTCGTGTGCAAACTAGATGAATTATACGACTAGTCAGTTTAAACTTGTATTTCCAACCAACGTGTCCTTAAGTAAACTATAATTTGCATCGGTAGCTACCAGGACTCATACCGTGCGTTGTTGCAGTTCTAATTGGCCGTCACTCATGTCCCAGAAAGAAGTAGTTCTACGCTGCACTTTATGTAAAGAATTTTATTCCAAGTAATTCTCTTGCTACTCTGTGTATATGTGCAGACTGTAGGCTGGTATTTGATGGGAAATAGTACTGAAAGCTTATCTTAAAGATGGAAGTTAATTGTGTGGGTTCATCCGCTAGAAAAGAGGGTCTCAAATTTAAAATGTTTGAGAATGCTGCCCTACAACTATAATATCAACATATGAAATGCATATCTGCCTGCAAATAAGTGACATTATCGTGACTTACTAAATAAGTCTGTAAATAATAACATTGAAAGGATGATTTTGATTCTAACCAAAATTGGCGTAATGATGTAAGGGCTATTGTTTACAAATTAGTCGTCACAAAGTGTCATACTAATTTCAATTGTCATGGAAACAAGACTCAAACATGAAACACATTCATCTACAATATGTGGAAAGTTCACTTCAATCCTAACTTCGTTCGGTGATACAATGTAGTGTACTTAACACTTCAAGACTGCAGGCATATTATAATGTTACACTATTTATCGTTCCCATAGTAACGAAACGAACTTCTTCTTTCGACCTGGAAGACTAACTTTTATCTTCTTCTTCCCCGCCCTATCCTGGCTTGAGCCTGAGATGCCTAAGCAAAGAAATAAATTTGAAACGAAGCTCGATTATACAGAAATTTATCATTGAAGCATCACCATGGTAACGAGGCACATTAGACTAAACTTATGTTCATGAGGAAGTCTAACGTTTTAGCCACAATAAAAAATCATTTCAGTTAATGGTTCCATAATTACAACATTTTTGATATTACCTTTTTACTAATTAATTCTTTTGGGTTCCTTGCCTATGCTTACCACATTTTGCACTGACCGTGGGCACGTAATAAGATTTCTACAATCGATCATGTCCTTCAAGGGTTAACAGACGGGTTGATTGGTATCGGTTTGATGCACATTTACTTAATAAATAGCAGCTATTCGCAACCCCACGAATCGAAAATGTTTGTCTGAACTAAAATTTTTAATCCCTTTAGGCAACTTTGGCTCAGGCCGGATGAATGATGATAGGATGGGCGGAATGAAGAAAGTGGAAGGAAACAGGAGTTCCCCGAGAAACCCTACGCACACGGTGCTTGTCCACCACAAAGCCGACTTGGCATGAGCAGGAATCAAACCGACGAGGTGAGGAGCGCTATTCTATTTAATATCCGTTCCCGAATGTATGTTTGAGAAGCAGATCTATCGGTGATCTAATAACGCAAGATATCTTCAAAGAATAGCATCTGTAGGGAGCGAAAAACGTTTATGAAGCAATATGAGCAAGTGATCGCGAACCTACGGATCGACCATTAGCTTAGCAGCGCAAGATATTTTGGAGAATAATTTTGTAGACAATGGAAGAATATTTCAAAAGTATATTGCCATCAGCTCGCAACGGATCATTGATCTAGTAACGGAAGATATCTTCCGAGACTGCGTTTGTATGGAATGGGGGAATATTTTGAAGGCAAATATTAACAACTGCTAACGCGTCTACCGGCTACTAAATATATATACATCATTACCAATATACTTTTGATGTTGTAATGCAAGATATGAAAAAACGAAAATTATTTGTGTAATGTTCAGTTTTGTTGTTGTTGAAATGATCTTGTTAAGATCACGTCACTTTACTCCTGGGGCTTTGATTGATCCAGTGAGCAAGATTTTTTAAAAAAATATACAAAACGATTACGTCATATCGTATGACATAATTGGAGGTGGAGGACGCAAATTTGAACAAAATTGACACAAGCGATCAGAAATGTTATTTGTTTATATTTCTCTCACTTTGTTCGCTCATGTAGGCTAATTGGTTCAACTGATCGCGGATGTACATATTTGGGAAACGACTACATCATAATCTTTAATATGATACCACATATAGAGTGGAGTGTGTAGTTGTTTACAGAAAGCGTAGATACAAACATAGCTGTATTACTTTAATGTATTGGTTGGTTTATAACCAAGGCTTGTTTTAATATATGACGTTGTGTAATGAATATTCTTAGAAACCAATAAAAATTAACAATGTGCATAACTTTTGTCTGGTAGTAATTCCTGTAAAGGTTGCAGTGAATGTTAAGTTATATATTGAGGTAACGTCTATAGTGACACTTCTAGTTCCAGCAAAAGTTTCTATAGATACAATCGACTAATTAAGTTTATTTCAGTAGACATCGCAAAATAGCAATATGGTCTAATTTCATCGCATGCATTTAAAGCCTTTAGGCATTTTTGTTCAGGAGGGGATAAAGTAGTGGAGATAATGTCGGAAATAGCGGCCAGGGTTTTATTTAAGGTACTATCCTGGCATTCGCCTGGGGAAACCCTGAAAAACCTCTGTCAGGATATTCGGCCGTGGGATGTGAACCCACGTTCCTATCCATTGCTAACACAGAGTGCGAGACGTTACCAGATGGGCCACAAGGGTTAGATAGGTTTAAATTCATGAAAGCGCCAGAATTTGAATTTCTAAATAATGTTAAAATTGAAAGTAATGTAGCTTTGAATAGACTCGTCAAAATTTTATGTCATCCGTAGACATTTTGTGTGTAGTGAACATTTTCATATTTTATATCGAAAGGTTTGAAATACAAAATGGACAATAACATCATGTAAGTTTATCTTTTGCAAAGGTACGTTCAGATGTACTCAACATACGAAACATTGTCTGATACTAGTATAACAGTTACAATTTCAAATTTCTACCTTAACTATAATCAACGTGCCAGGAAATGTTAGTTGTAATACATTTTTGACTGATAGTAATATTTGTAGTTAAACAATATTTCAATTTTAGCCCTTGTCGGGAATTTATCTGGAAATAGAAGCGCTTGTGAGTTATGATATTGTCAGTACATTGTCTTTCAAACAACTACAATGTACCAGAAATACACAATTTTGTTAGAAAACTGATCGGGGTGTTTTGACAAAATACTTAAAGATGAATATAACACATGAAAATTCTGTTATAAATGCACATTCCATTAATTGAAATTTATAAAATAAATGGGATTATCTGCTTTTCCTAAAGACCAAACATTATCTTGTACTTATAATTAAATATAGTCCAGTATTGCTTGCCATCAAGAGGTATTATCGGACAGTTTGTAGTTTCCACGAACAGGACAGTAACTCGTATCACTAAGTATTTTCTGTACACTATCAACAGGAATATCACTGACTGGGACACAAGTAAATGAAACCATTAAATATCAATAAATTCTGCTTACTCAAAGTGAGTCATTCTTGACGAGATGTATAAATACTTTAGAAAATACCTACATCACAATTCGCATGAATACAATTTCGATCCATTCCTTTAATATGATATCCAATTAGCTCTTCCAAATAGAAAATAGTATTTTTAGATATGATTCTGTCTTACCGATCAATGTTTGAATTTTTCACAGCAATCGTATCTTTCAATTTTATTACAGAGGAGCGCAACACAGTGAGACCTCACGAGGAATTCAGTGTTTCTTAAATCCTTCTGAGAAGTAAACAAATGCAAAAGTGATGTCGTTAAATGTGGATGAAAGATATGTCGTCAATTTTTTGTAAGTTTCCACGCTTACTCATAGTATGTAGGACAACATGAGTTATTTCTTATTCTATGTGCAACAGAAAATATATTTAAGGTTGTTGTAGGTTTTTCAAGAGGTTATGTTTCAATCATAAAAAATGATGGAATCTTTCAAGAGGTTATGCTTTTTAATGATGTCATGTACATTCTAACATAAAATCAGTAGATTTTTAAAGGGGATATTTTAATTTTTTGCCATTTGTGGCTAATAGATGGACCTCGTAGTTATATTGTACCAACCCTTAGCCCATTCACATTCCCTCCCCCATACATTCCTACACTCTACTTCCCGAAATAAAGAGCGAAACCCTCTGGAGGGCGCTAACCCCTTCGGTGACTAGCTTTAAAAAATATATTAAAAAAGTTTGTAAATTGTTGCTTTTTGAAATTCACAAATTTTGTTACGTTCCTTTATTTTCAGGCTAATAACAATTTTCAGAGATTTTAGGTCCGCGATGCCCTACCCTGTCCTCCTTCGTGTTTTTCGATACAAATTCGGGACTGGAATGCGACTATTAACATTTCTGGGTTGGTTCGTGAACAAAGCGAAGCATTCTCTTAGCATACTCTTTAATATAATGCCAAAAGAGAACATATTCCTTTGAGGTGGCATTCAACCCACGTATTAAGTATTTCAAGTTCTACGTTCAACTTATTCATTCGTAGCAAGATAGTTTTATCAGATTTGTAATTAATAATAATGCGTTCCAACGGTTTGAACTTAAATTGGAATCACGTAATACTTGAAAATATTTAGATAGATTTGGCTTTATGATTATCCAAAACGAAAAGTACGCAAATTCCAACATCCATATATTTTTTCGTATATTCCATATACTATTTTGGATATCTTTTGATTCTTCAGAATCATTGATTTAATTAACATATTGCGTCGTTTAATATTTTATATTTTTCTACTTAAATTAAGTCATAATGCACAGTATATTAAATGTAGAACATTTCTTGAACTGTTGACATTATGTCACTGTTTATGAGAAGAAACTGTACATATTGTTTCGCTTAATTAAGTTCATATAAATCCTGAAAAATATTTATTTTGGATGCTTTGTTTATACGTGAGTACTATTGGTCAATCCAATGTTAGAGATTTCGATAACACTTCACGCTATGCGTTAAATGTTTCAGCATGTCTCACATTAATTTATTTATATCTGCAATTCATTGTGACGCAGAACAAAGGAGGAAAATATGTCACAAATTGATCCTTCATTCAAATAAGTGAAAACTTTGTGTTATACTTTTCTAATCAGACATGGTTTCCCCATAATAATGGTGCACAGTTCCGGTGGTGAAAAATTACATCTAAACAAGAAAAAGATCCTTTGAAGAAATTCAGAGCTGTGCGTAGTTTTGGAGCTACACGGGCTCAAAATTAGGACGGCAGAGTCACAAATCACGTCATAATTCGACACATAATGAGGTAAACGGTGTTGGCTTAGCAAATGTAAGAATGCCATTATCAAGGAATTAAATACATAAATGTATGAATATAGTTTAATATGGCAAACATTGAAATAACCTATATTCTGCATTCGCTTATCATAAAGATAGCTTAAATAGGTGTATTTGGAGTGTGATTTCCTACGTAGTCATTGAACTACGTAGTAAAATTGTGGCCTATATTAGATGACCTATAGTGATTAAATATGTCTGCGGTAGAAGTGTTTATAAATGAAACCGCGCATACATATTTTCCGTTTTCACTTCGCAAGAAAAATTGCTTAAAGAATAGCTGTTTAACTTATAATTTTAACTGTTCTATCTTACTGGTCACTGAATATGAATTTTCTATATTGTAGATGATCCTTTTCTTTGAGTATTTGTTTTCAAAATTGATAAACTGTTTATCGAACAAAAATAATAGATGATTACAATAGTAAGAAACAAGTTTCAGTAATTTCGAATTAGTGTCGATTCCTTTCTCTTACACCAGCAGGGTGATTGTACTTGAAGTTGTAATGACACTGGCTTGAATAAAGTCCAAGTTGAGCTTGGAAATATCAGCTTCTAAATTATTATATTCACGAAGAAAATCCTGTTAAATCTTCTCTACGACTTTACTTGTTATTTCGAGACTATAATTTAAGGTCGTTTTTCTTTCAATGTCTACGATGAAGGTTGTAGTTTCATTTAAACTTTCACTTATATCATTCTAAGCTGATATTATTTATCCTTGCCATGCAAAATAATTTCCTTCCTTAGTACCGTGTAAATCGTATTGTATGTACTGACTAGCTGCCAAATTTAGATTTTAAGACCACTCTCGCAAACATGAGCAATAGCATTCTTCCAAAAAGTATTTAAATCTGTGATGAATAATTTGTTTCAAATACGTATTGAACTTTTGTTTCTATATTTGACTCTCATAGCGATTAAATGTACAATATGCTATAATAGTGTATATTAACGAAAGTCCGTTTACATGTTTCCTGCTTTTGAAGTAAAAGCGAATGAAGCAAATAGTGTTTTTGACTTACTAGTATGAGTGTTCCTTATCTCAACATTTAGACGTTCCTTCAACATTAAACTGAAATAATATATGCTTACTCTGCCATCTGTTAGTGATTGTTGAGGTTTAAATTATTCCCTACTCAAAGATATTAGCACAAGTACTCTTCATATAATTCAGAGAAAATGATCATAATTGTATCCTGTTAGTTATTTATGCCTGCATTTGAAATCATGTAAATAAATTGGAACATTTCTATCGCACGTAAGCTTTTTTCTAGTTATTGACAATCGAGCTTACAATCAACCGGAGTAATTGTACTAGTGGGGAAAATGCTCTATCCGCTTTGACACGACTAATGCAGTCAATTCTACTAATACTATAAGTTTAAAGTTCTTTTCTCGCTGGTACATCAAAGGCTAACGGCAGTACAAGCGGTATTTAGAAAATAACGAGTGAATCCAACACGTTCCTTGTGTATCGATTCAATTAATCCTCCGTTGCTCCCAAATGTATCAAAATGATATAAGTATATCAACGTTTCATTTTTCTCATATTTGGCAAGGTTTTTAACAAACTCCTGACACCTCTGTGTAAGAAAGAGAGAAGTTAAATAAACTAGTATTATCGAACGCAAACTAGATAATGAATGTGGTCAAAGTATGCAATGGAAAATACTATGAACACTTTATCCTTAAAAGTTCATTCAAAATTAATTGCAGTATTATTTTGATACATTATGACCAATCTTGTACCAAAAATGGTTGCGAGTGACTGAAAGTTAATTTGGGAAGTAATGAATAAACGTTTACCCTGATTAAATATTTAAAGAAAAAAAATAAGTGCATGTAAAAACTCTGTAAATATGTAAGTTTAGTATGCACTATACACATTCCTTGTCTGCAGGTCGTCTAATTTTAAAAAGGGCCATTTTCATGAATAGTATAAGAGAAGTAGCTTGTGTTTCCTAGTACTTTGAGCTGTTTTCATTCTCTCAACAGGTAAGTAGAATAATAATTACCAGAGCTCAAACTGAGATGTTTAATTATTTGAGGATCCTCAGACGTAAGCTTAAACCAACAGCCGATGTATGATAAGAATATCAAAGATGCAGTAATTTCAGAGAAGCAGTAAATGGGAAATAATATAATAAGGTATAGTAAACATTATTTTAAATTACTAGACAATTCAATTCTACATCTGAGAGAATCTTGAAGGAAATTGTATTGTGGCAAACAATTCTCGCAGAGAAATCAAGGATGTGAACCTTTCGGAAAATCGGGGTATGACCTCACAGTGATAATTGTAAATGCTTTTGTTATGATAAAACTTTACAGAAGCATTATCAGATAATTCACTGTCTGTTTTTCTATATCCCATATATTTCACACGGTATTCACAATGCAGTGATCACTTAGATGATGTATACTATGTATTATGTTTGTTAGAAAGTATGTGGCGTATCAAAATGTTCTTCCAGCAAGTTCAAAGTCTTTCATGTATATATAACTTTTAAAACAACTTATTCTAATTTGAAATATGTTACCTATATTTAAATCAGATAAATATTAGAGTAAAGGTGCCTTTCAATGCATTCCATGGTCAGCTCCTCTCAAACGGAAGAAGAGTTTCCAAAGAAACAATTGATATAAAAATTATTGAATTTGTTTCCGAATATGAATATGAATCCAAAACGGATTTATAAAGCAAGTATTATACTTAAAACGGCAGGCAGTAATGATAGATTTCCGTAGTAAATACAAAGCGTTTGACGAAACTAGAAACAAATAAAAATGGCCATTGTTGACTGCAATCGAGTTTCCTAGTGCAATAGTTATGTTCCATTGATTAGACACACAGGTGTTGATTTTTAAGATCAGCGAGATGACAAGTTCACTTCATGGGCAGAGTTAGTTTCGAAGGAATTACCCTTAAACCTCGTTTATCCAGAATTCATTTATCCAGAACGAATTTCGAAATATATTTTTGTCAGTTTAAAAATTTTTGAACATCGTATACTAGTGAGAGCATCTAATCAATAATACGAAGAGTAAACGTGCAGTGTTGTACTGCATTTGCGCTCAGTTTATTCAAATGTAACTTGTTTGTAAAATAAACCATTTTGTTTTTGTATTTCTGTATTTGCAGGCGCTTATAACATGAAAAATCGTACATCTGGCTTATCTGAATTTTTCCTTTATTCGGAATGGGATCGGTCTCATTCAGTCCAGATAAACGAGGTTTACTGTACCTCCTTTTCAGTTAATTAGTTGCATTATATTTAATGATATTATCTTCCGAAACAACCTTGCTCTTCCTGTGTTAGCACTTGAAATTAGTAGTTTTTTTTCAGTTTTGTAGTGTCTTTCTAAAAATATAACAAATTTGGTTCCGGTAGTTTTTTAGACGTTAAGTTCGAAATGCCTCTAGGAAAGGCAATCAGGTTTGATCTCTCCTATCGACACTTTTTACTGGGATTCGATACGTCATTCTCAGTTTCAACAGGAAGCGGAACGGTAGGGAAGGTTAAATGTCTATTTCTTTGCCATGTACCAAAAAGAATGCTCGTGAAGGGTAGCAATTTGTAAATTTGTGATACACTTAGGTCATAACTCAACAAATACAGTAATGTATATTGTAGTTTACTCGCTGTTCTGATCCAAAGCTATTGAAATGTGTATTTAGTTTCTTCAATTTTGCGTAAATCACCTAGTTAGTATTTGGAAATCTTTACAAATCTATATGTAAATATATGTGCTAAAGTACATTAAAAAGAAAGTAATAGTTTCTTGAATGAAAGCAGAACATTGATAAAATAATAAATACTGAGATCCAAAGCGAAATAAACGTTTCGATTTGTATTAAAATAGATGTTTTCACTAGTCCTGAGTAAATACACTCTTCGACTATTTCGATTTTTCTCGCCAGGATTTCTTCTTCCTATCTTTCCAGCAAATTACTTTGCTTATACATTATTTTACATTACATAAAAATATATTATGTCCTATATTCGAACTCTCACTACTAATCTCTTCCAATCTGTCATATAATTGTTTAAACTTGGACCAAGCAGCAACATGTCACTAGTTAATTTTTATTTTTTTCTTGTCCTTGGGTTTCAATATGAATTTTCTATTTCAGACTGACGAGACATTACACAAAAATCAAACCATTGGTCCGAGATTTTGGTTTTATATGAGATATTTTGAAAAAATGATATTAAATTAGCCGTAGCGTGTACAGGATATGCATTAAATTAATGTAGCTTAACAATATGTAATAACAAGATCACAGATAGTATAAAGTATAAAAACACATGTGAATGGTTACAAACATACCCTTTGCTCTGTAGAAGCGTTAATTTTGGGATGATGTTGGAAAATAAGTAATTTTTCTACTTTTACGCACCACGATTACCTCACTGTCCCTGATCAACCCCAGATGTAGTTTCCCATTACACTTTCATTGTATTGTCCCTGATAGCCTCATTCAAAATGGGAAATGTCTTGATGAAATCTCTTTTCCTGTTGCTCCGAAATGCCCCCAAGTCACTTTGAAAAACTTCAAATGAGAATGCAGCATGTGCAGCTTGAGGGACATACCGAAATCCATTTTGCATTAGGCGTCAATTAAATTCTGCACTAGCTGTTCGTGATTCGGAGCTCTGTGATTTCCCAGAAAACCTTGTATCACTGCGACACATGACACCCAAGCTGCTTTCTCTGTCGTGGTCAGTAAGGAGGGAAATTACAAAACCATTTTCCTCACATATGGGCCTGTAAACTCTCCGACCTTCACTTTGGCTGCCGACAGTTTCGGGAACATCTGCTACAGAAATGAAAATGCCGGCGACTCCTGATCAAGTTTCTTGACAAACTGCTTGGCGATTCCCAATTTTAAGTGAAGTGGTGGCAGAAGAACTTTGGTGGGATCCACCAGTGGGTCACATTTCACATTATGGGAACCAGCGCAATACCCGGCACGCTGTGGCCAGACCTTGGTGACGTAGTGGGAAGCACTGTCCCTGCTATTCCAGAGGCAAAGGAAACAGGGAAACTTGGTATACCCTACTTGAAGAGCCATCAACAAACCTAGAATCTTGAAATCAACAATTACCTCCCAACCATGGACATCATACTACAGGATACGTAGCAACGTTTTTGTGTTATTGTAGGCTTCCTTCATCAGCACGGAATGGGCGAGTGGAAGCGATGGATATTTGTTCTCATTGTGCAACAAAACTGCCCTCATGCTTTTATTGGAATTATCGATAAATAGTCTCCACTCATTGCTGGTAAGGGGAATTCCAATTGCGTCAAAAAAAAACACACACAGACATTGTTATAGAAGGATAAACTGTACTGGATGGTAAAGAAGCTTGAAAATACTTCGTGGCATTTCCTCTGTTGTGTTACATACACGGAGGCATCTAGTAAATCCCGCTGTTTCAACCTATATGTTAGGAGCTCACCGTTGATTTGGTGAGCCCAAGGTCTTTGATCAAATCATTCAGATATTCTTGCTTGGGAAAGTAAGGTTGACGTTCCCTAACTACCGAAATCTCGCACTTAATGTCACTCGTATCACCGCTTTACGATAAAACTTCATCACTTGTGTTTTCTTGTACTGGAGGTGAAGGTATTGGATACTGGGGACCGTGAGGGACAGATGCTATTGATGAAGGAATGTCTGGATATGTTAAAGGGGTAGCATTTCTCCCCTTCTGACGTTTAGAAGAATCGACGAGACATAAGAAGCAGTTGATGCTGTGATCTGTAGGTTCCTTCCATATAACGAGGGATAGCGAACATCATATGCCTGTTCTCTCCTCTGTATCAACCTGAAAGACAAGACAATTATTTTTTTAGTCTTGTGAGCTCGAATAGAATGAGAAGAAGGGGAAACTGTCACTTCTGAGGGGAAGAAATAAACAATGCTTTTTACTTTCAATACTATACAATTCATGCAATGGGACTTTGCACTAACGAGACATTTCATTGACTAGGTTATTTTAATGCAACTAACTCCTTGCAGTGCAAAGTTAGGTCTTAACATAGCGACTCGTATAAAGATATATCATGACCGATTGGGGAAATAGCAGGCACTTTACAATGACGAGTATTTATGTTTAGGTAAAACATATATGTAACTCCATTACCACCCACCCCCGGCTTTGTAGCTGAATGACTTAAGATTAACATCTGACAGCTGAAGTAATGTAAAATGTTTAGAGTTCTGTTGCACATCTCGCAAGATACATGTGGTGACCATTTCTTCTCAAAATCCTCAACAGTCATTCCAAAATATGCCTCGTATGCCTCACATAACTTTGGATTCTGTTGTAATGTGTACTTGTTTTTTCTTCTTGAGATATACTTTCCACAAATGTAGCAGAACTGGTCCGGATGGTGCTTGCAAGCTCTTGATGCCATTTTGAAACAACATAAGAAAACATTATAATAACTCGCTGTAATGCTCGCAAAACTAAATTTATGACATGTTTCAATACATCATATAAGATTAATACCGACTTTAAGACTTTCCACCTAAACTGCAAAATACATTTTTAACATCTTGTATCTGACATATATCATAGTATTTTCATAAATTCATCCACTTTAATTGTAATTGTGTGTCAATTGCAATATTTATTCGCTTAAAGGAAAATAACACTAGAGCTGGCAACACAGACGTGGCGGAATTTGAAAACGACTACAGTTTCGTCTTGTGACGTATCCACCGTGAACAATTGTTACACCGTTTTAACTAGATTCATAATACATTCATATCCTTACGATACCCCATTAACATAATACAATACAGATTTATGTATCGCATTACAGGAAATGTAGGTACACTTTAAGTGCGTACTTACCTGTTAAACACTTGATTTTTGCACTTAATTCACTCTCCGATACGACGCACATGCATGTTCACATCAAACAACCTCTGCAGTGTGTCCAGCTTTCACCAGGATATTTCTATCTCCCAAGGACTCCGGCGAATGTCAAAAATCACTTATGTCAAAGTGTCAATTGTATGTTGATATGTACCGTTTTCCCGAGATTACGGACACAAAACCAAAGTCTCGCCTGAAAAATTGTTATTTCCATACTCTACTCGACATTTCTCATTAGGAAATTACCATTAGAACCCAAGGACAAATTACGTGTTACATAGTGAGTGCTATGAACAATATGTGGTTATTTCCCATGGATTTTATTCCAGATTCATCACGGTTTAAATATTGCTTCACTTCCTCCAACAGATAATTTTTGATAGATTTAATCTTTTGTCTTATTCCTGATCCAATTTTGATTGTTTAAATGTCTTGATATAGTGTTATGTCAAATATGGTAGTAGAGAATATGTTCCGTAGTAAATGTATGCATATTCGCAGCCTCGACCAAACAGAATTCTCTTTCAAAATATATCAATTATACACACAGTGGAAGTTAATATTTATTAGTCTTTTCCATAACGTCATTCAGAAACTGTATGTGGTTAATTGTGCTAATATCCTCATCGGAATCCGGCTTGATTTCTTCCCGGATTGTGTTCAAATAACACTTTTTTATTATATATAAATTATAATCTTGATTTAGTCATAATAAACCGTACGTTATAATTATGTTAAGGGCGTTTCAACTATTTTAACACTTTTGAGATTGTGTTATTTTTTATGAGAAGGAGCTGTATGTATTTTTTTCGCATAGTTGTGCCCATACGTGTTGTGCAATATATTTCTTTTGTGCTTCTTATATGTACGTGAAACACCTTGGTCAGTATAGGTTAAAGCAGTGATTTTAAACTTTTTAATACTCACGGACCGGCAACGTGCAGGGAAGACGTTGAAGGACGGGAAAGTTCTAGTACGTTAGAGGTGTATATGACATTCGATAGACCAGAGCATATCTGCAGATTTTATTTTATTTTGCAAAGGAAATATAAACTGTAATCTGAATTTTGAACTGTTGACATTCAAAATGTATTAATTTGCCGAGAACCAGTACAATAGTTTCGGGGACCGGCGGTTGAATACCGCTGGGTTGTATATCTTAGTAACACGTCGTGCAATCGGTTAAATGTTTCAGCATGTTGTCTCACATTTGTTTTCGTAATTAATTGGGGCACCGAGGAAAGGAAGGGAATATGTCACAAAGATATTTTGTTTCTAATGTATAATAAGTTTATTTGATCATTTTTTTAATTATTTATTTTGAATCTCAAAACTTATTGATAGAAAACTACTTTCTCGTTATCAAAACCGTTTAAGCGAAATACGAGATGTACTAAATGTATTTAGATATTTTAGGTAAAGTCATCTTCAGGTATCAAAAATTATTAATAAGAAAATTATTTATGTATTGTACCACCTTACTGGGTAATCTAGACTTTAAGGCCAATTTCGCTAACATCATTAATAGCAGTAGCAGCAGTGTTCTAAATGTGGTGTAAAATACAGGTAAGTAGTCTGCATTATTTAGCCAATAGTAGGCGCTTTACTGTAAATAAATATAAAACATTAGTAAACTGTTTACTTATCAAAGCTCTCTTACATGTATTTCACTTGATTAGGAAAAATAAATTAAATAAAAGTTATTTATATTATACATTTAACTGCTCACTATTAATTGTCAATGAATATTTAAATCGCTTTCATTTTTTATGTTTAGTGCTTTTCTCGATTATTTATCATCAAAGTTCTTATTCTCAAACAAAATTCGTAACCTCTTAATAAGAGAAGGAAGCAGTGTACTAGTGATCACTGTATTGATAAGTAATTTACAGTCATTTCCGTGTACTTCCTATGCTCTTCTTGTGTCATCAATACTATTGGTTTGACTCTATTAATGGTTGATATTAATATCGCATTGTACAATGCATCAATTTAAAAATATTATCTTACATCTTATTTTTTGTATCTTTATATTTTCAAATTTAATATCTCTTGGACCAATATTCAAAAGCTATCTTACTACTCTGATGTGAATATTTCAGAAGAAATTATAATTTAATTTGAAGTAAACGTTAAGTAAACAGTTTACTTGATCATGTTCTAATTACGAGATTCTTATCGCCATACTCGTTAGCAGAAAATCTTTTCCCTGTTATCTAAAATGCTTTAGGGGCGCACAAAAGAGTCAACAATGTAACTAAAACGTTTCTGTTGAATACACCCGTTTCACTATTATAAGTGTAATGTAGATAATGTTTCGTTTGAACCATGTTTTCAATCAGTTCGGTTTATATTCCATAGACATATATCTAACGTTCGCATTGTTCTAAGTTGATGATATTTCTAATTTGCAAGAAAAATTATAGGACTTTATGAGCTTTACTCATAAATATATTTTAGGTAGGTAATAATCTGATAATGTGAAGGATGATAGATGTGAGGTGCTATTTCAGGTTACAACACTTTGGCAACAATTAAAACGAATATATCGTAATGTTCCTATGGTTGTCTGAAATGCTTTATAGGCAGAACGAAAGGATATACGGGATTGTGTTTTCTCCCAGAACCAGTATTGCTACAAAATATACAAGTTAGTACAAAAACCGTCCCGAATTGGGATTACAAGTACGTTTACAATAAAACTTATGGCCTTCTTCTTCTTTGGGTTATACGCCTCAGAGAAGTAGGACGAAGTTCTGCACCAGCCCGTTACAAACTGTATGCAGAAAGGAATAGACACCAGTCCGTTGCAACTGTGTGCCAGGGTATGTACCAGTCTGTCGCAACTGTGTACAGGTTTGTGGTTTAGGGGAACACACCTGCCCATTGCTAACTGTCTGTGTCAGGTGAGGAAGGAAGCATACTAACCCGTTGCTAACTGTGTATGCAGGAAGGTGCTTCGACCCGTTGCTAGTCGTAAGCGGATAGGGTTGAGAGAGACGACCACACAGACGAGGAGTGATGTTAGTTGTATGGATGTCTGGATATTTATAGGGTCCTTTTAGATGTGGTCCTCTAAGTCCCTTCAGCTGTGCCAACTCCATCTAGCTGCGACTCCAACTCCATCTTTGGTTCTTGATCAAACTGCTGTCGTCGTCTGCTTGATGTTTACGGTGGCTTGTGTCATTTACTACTTGTTTACATTATGATGGTTGTAGTACACATTTGCTTACACAGCGTAGTACACACATTTTACTATTTGTTTATGTCTTCAATGAGTGGCACGTATTCTCAGACACGCAGATCATTATATGCCCCTCTGTTGAAAAAAACAGACAAAAATGAAATTTTTGGGAACTATTTTTTCAATTTTATTCACACATTCAAGACTTAGTACTGTGCACTGATATTGGCACGAAATATTTCACTTGTAAAAAATATAAAGAACACTGTAAATATTGGGGCTTGGAATAATATAAAATATGATCACTATACTTCCTTTTAGGTGAAAAAACACTCTTAGACACTGGTGGTGGTATCTCCTGAAGTGGGATACAAATAGCGCATTATTTCACTTGGAGCAGGCAGATTGTGTCTAAATTACGTCATTTCTCCTCAAGACAGTGAAGCGTATTTGTTTACGCTGAGTTTGTTAATATTTCTCGCGTGCGTGTGTAAAGTCGATTAAGTAAAAAAAATGGAAAATTGAGATTTTGACAGGGTGTCATGTGAAAAAAAAAAATCTTCATCTTTGCGTATAATCGGCTAAGTTATAACTGCATTTCCAAGAGATTTATAAAGCAGTGAATTTCCAGATAAACCGGCAACGTAAACAGCTAGCGTGTGTATAGACAGTTAAATCATTAGGGGAGACCTGGGTATTCATGAATACTTAAGCTTTGACCATATATAACTCTTGTTTTTGGAAATAAAATTAAGATTTCTTATGTACAGAAACCTTGGAGTTTTTCCTGTTTACTAAAGTACAAAGGAAAGTAAAAAGTAACATTTTTCAACAAATAAGCGAGATTTTTTAAAAATGTACCTATGTTCGGGATTGCCCCAGTGGTTGGGGTAATGCCGCACATACTGTTTACTTTACACTTTCCTTTACGAAAGAAGCGTAATGTATTCTTTATTAGTCCAATGTTAAAATGTGGTTAATAGGCTGAACAAAATTGGCTAACTGCTAATGGACTCTACTAGGCTAAATACATTTGTAAAACACTCTTGTGAATCACACACAGAAAAAAATGCATGGAATACTTTCATAAAAATGAAAACATTATTTTCAAGTAGCCCTACAGAAATCACACACATATGCATTAGCTTTTCGTTCCCAAGAACTGTAAGCTTTATGAGTCCAATCCGTACAATAGGCGTTTGAACATTTGTACCATAACTCTCTATCTTTCCCGAACTCGCCACAAATACAACAAAATACTTCTTTATTCTCCTCTACTCCATCTAAACTCAAAATGTCCTCGAGGTCGTTTTCCTCGTCACTGACTTCTGTTGTAGAAATATCTATTTTTCGGAAGAAGTGTCGTGTGACATCAGAGAGGGCCTGAAAAGCGATTTTTTGAAAATCTTCGTGTTTTTCAACACAGGAGCTGATTTCGTCAAACTCTTTAATTTTTTCTTCATCCCCTTTTCTTCTAAAGTTTTTTCATGGGGGTTGCCGTCAAAACCTGTGAATTCTGTCTTTTTCGGCCTATGCGTGAAGTGGTCCTAGCTGAAGAACAAGCAATTGGAGAAATATGTGCTACCGGGACATAACCTGAAGTGTTCATTCAAGGACCAACTGGAGTGGGCGGACCATCTGCTACACAGGTGGATATACTGGCTGTTACAGATGAAGTATCTGCTGTTGCTGATGTCGCTCGTACGGATGAACTTGTTGCTGCGGCGGATGAACTTACTGTTGTTTCGACAGATAAACTTCCTGTTGCTGCGATGGGTGGACTTTCGCTTGTTCCAATAGCGTCATGCTCATTATGAAAAATGTCCGGATTCAGAGGGTAAATTTCAGTGTCCCCAAATCCTGAAACTGCCTTTTCCATGTTTGCAACCCTTAGGTAAGCTTTCTTGAAAATTGTTGGTACAGCTGAAGTCAAACCTTTGGGAACTACCTCATGTGAACATCACACTGTTTGTTATATGCCGCTTTAAGGGGTCCATAAAAACTCAGATCCAACTGGGTGCAATCTATGCGACATATGAGGGAGTAGAGAGAGCATTACCACACCATTTGCTTAACAGAATTCTTAAGCTACTAAAGAAATGTGGCTGGAATGCTTGTCTAATATTAGAACTAGATTGTCTTAGCTCGGCTTCACAAACTTTGGAAAATGCTCAAGCCAGGAGAGAAACAACTCTTCCGTCATCCATCCTGACTGTGAACAAGCGTACAAAGATCCCTCCGGTCCACCCTGCCGACAGGTGGGTTGGAGTCTTTTCCCAGGAAATATGATCATGGGTGGTACATAAGATTCTGCTACATTCATGGAACAGTAAATGGTAATCGTTCGCCCTGGCTCCCCACTTGTAGCGAAATCAACTTGCTTTTGGCCCTTTTGCGCTAAAATGTTACCTGGTTTTTGGACACAAATAAGTCCACTGTCGACTACGTTGAATATCTAACAACTAGGGAACTTATGTTTGTCCATTACTGAGATCTAGTTAGAAAAAACTCTAATTCCTTCTTATTAAATCCTGCAATGCGATTTACACTGGTTGCTTCTGGCTTTCTAACACTAACGTTGGGGTTTCGTTTTAAAAACCCAGCCGACCAGTCTGCACCTGCTTCCCTCCTCTCTTGGTTGAATGTGTGAGAAATATTATTTATTTCTGCTTACTCGAAGGCTAATTTCCTTAGGCTCCCCGGGATGATGCCGTAAAACGACTTTGCCATGCTGATAACGTGTTGAGCAAATTCATCCTTGTTTTCTACCCATAGACGGAAAGTTAGTCTTACCTGACTTCAATCTTTCGGAGAGTGTCGCCACTGGTATGTTGTACATCCGGGCTGCTTGCCGAAGACTCATTCCTTCATTTCTAGCTTTCGTGACATTTCCTAAGTCTTCGTCGGTCCACATTGCCTTATTCGTTTTCCGTTTTGAATTTCTCATCTGAAGAGAGAAAATAATAGGGCTAATATTAGTATATGCAAATATAAATAGTTAATCGTAGCTATAGTACACCTAATAAAATTAATAAAATCACATATAGAGCCTACACCCAGCCTATTTTGAATTTATTGTCTGGTGTTCTACTTGAAGGCAGATCCCTACTTAGTTTCATAACTAAGTCAGACGGGGTAAGTCAGCCAGTAGAGCAAGCATGGAGTTATTAGTGACTTTCGTCTTTGAGTGAATAGAAATATCAAAATCCAAAATTAAGAAACTGAAATAAAGGAATAGGTAGAACTATATAAAGGATATCGTATAAGCCTAGATCTAGGCTAAGCTATAATAGAGCTAAGGATAATTTCGTTACAAATATATTCAGTTATGTACATACATGCATATTCACCTATTCATCATTCATCTACAAGAAGAAACTCCTTATAGCAGCCTATGATGAAGGATCAGATATCTAAAATATGGTTACTGACTACAGAATAATAAAATAGACTACTAATGGCCAATGTAGCAAACAATTCTAATTAATCAAGCTAATAACGCTTATTACCAAGACATGATATATTTCCCAAACCAATTTCATTAAAGTATTACTTACTTTTAAATAAAAAAATACTATTTTTTTATAATTTATTTCACACCATGGGGCAATCCCGAACACTCCAGGGTAATGGCAAACATTCTGTCTGGCTTTTCCTCATGAGACTCCATTTTATTGTTAAAGCTGAAACTAATTGTTGACTGCATACAGGCTGGGAAGATTACAAAGAACTAATGCTCAAATATAAGGGAATATATAGCCTTATCTGTAACAATATAGATAAGAGCCAACTTACCTTGCCCAGATTGTTGAATCAACGTTATAAGCGACTCGAGAAAAACAACCAAACGTCTTCTTGGCAATCCACTCAACTGACTGTCACTAAATTTATGCTACACTTTTCCAGGTCTCTCCGCTAGCGTGCAGCAAAATCGTCTGCTTTCTAACAAGCTTCCTTGGGATTAAACTTGGGTGTTCGCCATTACCCCAGCGTTCGCGTACATTTTTGTAAGATGTGAAGCGCTGGTCAGCAAATGCGTGTCCCATGAATGCAAATAAATGAAAATCGGAAGGCGCCAAATCTGGTGAGTAAGCTGCATACGGTAGGATTTCCCAGCCAAACGTCGCAATCGTTTCCTTGACCGGTTTTGCTGTGTGGGAGGGTGCATTATCGTAAAGCACAATCACTTTATGCTGTCTTTGGCCATATTCTGTCGTTTCTCACGCAAAGTTTGATGTAAATCGATTATTTGTTGTCGGAAACGTTGGGTATTAACAGTTTCGCCAGGTTTCAGCAGTTCATAATAGATCACTCCCTTCTGATCCCACCAAACACAAAGCATTGTCTTCCGTCCATAGCGATTTGGTCTTGCAGTTGATGTCGCCGGTTCTCCTGGAGTTACCCATGATTTTTTACACTTAGGATTCTCGAAATAGATCCACTTTTCGTCACCAGTCACAATTCGTGGAGAAATGATTTCCTTTTGTACCTGGCGAGCAGAATTTCGCATTTTTCTGTTTACGGTAACCACAGTGACAGCCAACGCCGTCTATACACAAATTCCGGTTTCATATTTACACACCTGGTACACCTAATTTCATTGCACGCGGCTTCTCTAAATACGACTAAGTCCTCGTAATATTCTTCATAAAACACTGACAACATTCCTTTTAATGTCATTAAAAATGTAATTTTAATACTCTGAAAGTAACCTTGTTGTACTATAATTTGCAGATGGTGTGAGGGACACAGTCCTGTTACGAACCATCGTGTTTTCTGAATAGTTGTGATGCTGATTTAAATGCACCTCAGACGCTGTTTAGAAATTACCATAATATCATTATAATAATAACAACAAACGCATTGTTTAGTGGGATTGTACTTGTAGACGTTTACATTTAAAGTGCAAAGCTAAAAACCGTCGGCTCTTTTTTGTTATTATAAAATTCATTGTTGAAAGGCAGAACTGAAAATGTTTGCTTCAACAGTTATTGCTCCCGCAATATCACAGTCGCCGCGAATAAAATAATTCGCTCGATTGTTGTTAAAATTGCATTGTTAAAAGGAAACAACTTTCAGCTGTAGTTGTTAACGTGTTTTCCAGAAGTAAAATGATTGTCGCGTTGCTCAGAAACGCAGCTTAGAGGATTCTTCTGACGACTCGACTTTACGGACCGACCAATTATCTAGCAACACAAGATATCTTCCGAGACTGGGCATTTGTAGAGAACGGAATAATATTTTAAAATAAAATGTTAACAACGGCTAGAGCGTCTACGGGTCGCTAAATATATACCTTATTACCAATATAATTTTGATGTTGCAATGCAAGATATAGAGAAACAACAAAAATAAGTGATTCTCTTTATGATTAGTTTTGTTGTTACTGACTTTCTGCTGTTAAGGCAACATCTCTTTGCTCCTGGAATTTCTGTTGCTCTACTGAGCTAGACTGTAAAAAAGAATTCAAAATCCTCACATCATATGGTAACACATATGCCGATGTGAAGGACGCAAATTTCAGAAAAATTGACACAAGCAACCGGGAAGGCTTATTGTTTATATTGCTCCCACTTTGTTTACTCTTGGAGCCTAATTGGTTCAACGTCACTAATCGCGAATGTACACATTTGGGAAATAATTACATCATAATCTTTAATATGATACCACATATGTAGGGTGAAGTGTGTAGTTGTTTAAAAGCGTAAATACACACATCGCTGCTCGGGAAGCGTATTGTTTTAATGTTATTGGTGTGTGTATAGCCAAGGTTTATTGTTATATATGAAGATTTGCACTGACTGTTCTTAAGAATCAATGAGAATCAACAATTTGTGTACCTTGGGTTTCGTATTAATTCCTGTAAAAATTTCAGTGAATGTTACCACATTTCGTCCAACGAAATTTTGTCCACGCGACATTTCTGGACTAAATGTCGTATGGACAAAATGTCTTTGGACGAAACGTCACCCGGCCTTAAGGTATATATTGAGGTAATGTCTACAGTGACACTTCTGGTTACAGCAATGTGATCAACTAATTACGTTTATTTCAGTAGACAGCAAAATAGCAATATGCTATAATTTAATTGGAATAATTTTAAGACATTTAGAAATTTTTGTTCAGGACAGGATAAAGGTAGGGTTGAGAACGTAAGAGGTATCGGCCAGGACTTTATTTAAGGTAATATCCCGGCATTCGATCGTGATGCTATGTCAAAGCTATACTGCTGAACTACGGAGGCTCAGTCCGTAGGGTTCGAACCCACGTTCCTACACATTGCTTACACAGAGTTGCGAGATGTTACCAGCTGGACCATAAAGGCTGGATAGATTTAAATTCATGAAAAAGTTTTAATTTCTAAATGATGTTAAAATTGAAATTAATGTAACTCTCAATGAACTAGTCAACATTTTATAAGGAATGCGAAGCAAGTTTGTGTATAATGAACTTTTTCATGTTTTTATATCGAAAGGTTTGGTATACATAATGAAAAATAACATCGTGTAAGTTTATCCTTTTCAAAAGTACGTTTAAATACAAAGGTATGTTTTTACTCAACATATTTCTACGAGAAATTGTCTGGCACTAGTAAAACAATAACACTTTCAAATTTCTAACTTAACTATAAGAAATGTGCCATGAAATTTAATTATAGTATATTTTTTGACTGATAGTAATAATTGTGGTAAAACAATATTTCAATTCTGGTCTCTCACGAAGCTATCTGAAAATAGAAGTGCTCATGAGGTATAGCATTGTTAGTGGAATGTATAAATATGCAAATAATGTTAGACTACCAAGGGCCCCCGGGTGGGCTTCTCACCACGTTAAGCCACTTTCGTCCCTTTTCTTTGTTTGTATGACTTTCAAAAAACCATAATATACAATTTAATTAAAAAAACATTCTTAGTCTTTTGACAAAATAGGAAAAGATTAACATAACACTACAAAGTGGTGTTATAAATATACATTTCTTTAATTGAAATTTGTAAAGTAATTTAAACAGCATTATCTGTTTTTTCTAAGTGCCAAATATGATCTTGTACCAGAAATTAAATATAGATCAGTATTGGTTGCCATCTAGAGGCATTATGGAAAAGTTCGTAGTTTTCACGGACAGGAAAGTTAACCTATGTGTATGCTGAAATATGAATATACAAAACTGTGTATCCATTATTGACTTCAGTGTATTAAATAGCTTTGAATTTTATCTAAGGCCTTTATTCAAATTTGGTTCAGACCGAATGGATGATGATGGGAGAATTGGTGCAATGAAGAAAGTAGGAGGAATCGAGAAAACACTGAGGAAACCCAAATGTCACGAACCTGGACGAAGTCCAAATGGCATGAACCTGGATCGAATCGGGGGCCCCACGGACCGAAGGTGAGTGCTCTACCACTGAGCGACGGCGGATCCAAAATAGCTCTCATATTTTATGGAATTTATTGTCATAAGGTGTTCCCAACTTGATAGTACAAATTTTGAGAGCTGAAAACTCTTAACTGAAATGAACTCTAATCAAAGAAAACTTAATGTGTGGAACATTTCGTTTAGGAGTTGCAGCGTGGAAAAAGAAGGAATTGCGATTGTAAAATTCGCGGTTACTTATGAAAGAAGAAAGGCACAGACGTCATTTTAGAAAGAAAGTAGATACGTCGAGACATTGTAAATCGTTTCTTTTTCGAACTTAATTACGGTGTATATACCTCTGAAGCAACTTCATTCATCGTATACGGGCGAAAGTAACGTAGAAGTTTCCTGCATGTTGACTTTCTTTTGTAAAACATACCATAAGTAACGCCATATCTTCTTTCCTTTTATAAACTATTACATTTTGTTGTAATTGCCCGCTTTTCATGGCTATCTTCCGTAGTGGACACCACATATTTCTACAGTTTACTTTAGTGTTTACTGGCTAAGGTTATTGGAAAGGAAAAAACTAACTTAGTAGCTATATCAATGCCGCATGTTATTTAAATAAAAATATTTTCATTTAAATAAACAATCAACAATAGTTTTTTTAAAAAATAAATCGTGATTTTTCAACCCTGCATTACATATATACGAAAAAGAGTATGAACAGAGAAACCTATTTTTAATAACTTTTACTGTAAGTATTACAAGGGATATCCTTCTATAAAAGTACAGTATATGAGAATTCCTCATGCTAAGTCAAAACACTGGAAAGTTTACCTTTCTTCGTTTTGGTGCCATGTAGATGTTTCTGTAATATAATAGTAAAAACCAGGTGCATCGAGCGAATATTATACACTTTTCATACACTACTTTAATGTTATTTATAAACTACATAATCTAATTATTGCAGTAATAATTCTGACTTTTCCATTATATAACTAGCAGAAGCCACACACCGAATTTCATCTATATCAAAAATTTTGGGTTACATTTTCTTCGTGCACCGAATTTCATCTATATCAAACATTTTGGGTTACATTTTCTTCGTGCACTGTTTGATTTGACATGGAATGCCCCAAATGTGATTTCGGAGATAATATTCTTGTTATTGGATGCGACCGAACACTTGTAAATACTAGACAGAAAGGAGGAGTAATATGGATCCTGGAACACGTCGGTCGTCCTCTCCAATGGCTGATTTATCTGTTGTACTCGAATGAACTAACGTTTAGACACTTATTTGAACACAAAGTGGGCAAACAACGGACCTTCGCACACGACAAGGTCCCATAGGGAGGAGTCTCGTTGGTTGCGAGAATCTCTCCATTGTCAACTAATGTCTCATGAACAGCGAACCACCTCAAGTAACCGCTACTGATCTTAGTATAGAACAACTGTGTTTGCGGGAAGTTTGGTGCAGTTCGGACAGGTGAATTTTAGTCGCAACTAGCACGTGGAAAGCCCGGAAGTCTGACACAACCAGATGCCTGATCTATTTGATAACATTCGTAATGAGAGTTTATGCACCGAATTGGTTCAAGATAAAAATGCAACCTATGTGCAAGGCCCAAAACACCTATCGGGCATCATGAATGACTCTAGGTACTTATCTGGAGATTTAAGAGAATTGCGCATACAGTCAGCCCGTCATTGCAAGAAATGTATTCTTTGATAACTCTGAAACTCAGTTCCTTTCCATATTCAGTGATAAACGTCAACAAGTTCGAGTAGAAAACGATGTGTTCATTTACGCCAACTACGGTAAAACTTTGATCGCCTAACAGATGATGAGGAACAGGATAAGATAGAAGGTCAGTGGTTGGAAAACGAGCAACAGGTAACACATAATACAGCACGTCCCATAAGAAAATCACAATGAGCACGGCATCTTAAAAGGCATTTCTCTTGTGAAGGGTATTAGAAGAAAACATACTATTTATGTTATGAAGTCCTATGCTTTTGTTACATTACATACTCGTTCAGTAGAGATTAAGTTATATTATGTCTGATATATATATGAGTGTAATATTTTGAGGAGACTGAGTGAAAGTGTGATATAAATTTTTGTGTGAGCATTTTTATTTTAATTAAAAGTGTGAGTAAATTAGATTCTATTATTAATTTTTATATTAGGTTATCATCAGGTTATTTTCAATGTTTCATTGTTGTGTGTGTGCACAAATGATTAGGTCTTCTCCTGAAGGTTAAAAAATATTAAGGTCCCTGATATGGCCTTGCTAAGGTGTGAAAGTTAATCTAGGCGCCATTTAAAAAAAAATAAAGCCATTTTTTTCAAACATTTTATGGGCTAATAGACTTTTATAAAAAAAATCACGCCCCATGAAAATAGTTTTATTGGTCCAAAAACACGAAATTCCAAACGTCTACCTAGTGGCTATATATCAGGAACATGTGTATATGATATGGCCACCCTTGTTCCATGTTATACAAATTGTGATTTTTTTTTCAGTTTCGTAATGCATCTCTATTTAAATTAAAGATTTATTTTGCTAATCCAATGTGGGTTCTACGTATTAAAAATGATTTTTCTTACAAAATGAAAATTAACTTACAATTAATGTTTATTTAGAAAACATCATTGAAGAGAAGAATGCTAGACAAAAATGAGACTTAAATTACTGGTCCCGATTGGCACAAAAAACTGTCTGTATTAGCAGCAGTGACGCCAACACACTCTTCGTGGTAGAAATTCTCGCAGCCTACACAGAGTCGCTTGTCCTTGAGTTCGTCCTCCTGACAAAAGATTGCAGAACTTAATCCTAACTTAACTTCGACCAGTTAACTTATTGCTGTGATTTTGTATAGCAGACGTACAAATGAGAAGATAAGCATGCTGTCGATTTGAGTTTGACGTCACTATTCAGTGTCGAAGGGAGCAAGTTTTTTTGAGCTGTTCGAACGCTAACAAGCCTACAGGCTTCTGGTATATGCGCCCGGATAAATAAGCATAACGACTTATTTGCACACTGGGAGAACCACCAGTCGAATAACGGCACTATACGTTTACTACTTAGATCTTGTACGCTGGGTGTAGGCCACCAGTCGAAAAACGGCAACTCTAGGTTAAGTTATTAGCTAGCTGGGTGTAGGCCACCAGTGGAAAAACGGCAAACTTGGTATTATTAGATATTGATTAAAGGTATTGGTAACGAAATTGGCAAAGTCACACGGATTTTTGGTTTATGGTTAAAGGATTGTCCCACTGATTGACGACATAGGCAATTCATACAGATTTGATTTTGGGTTATTCATAGTAAGTCCAGTAACATTAGAGCTATACTGAGCAGGTTTGATTGAAAATACAGTTGATGACCTTGGGCTTGAACTTGGAAATAGATCGATTCTTTTACGCCGACCACCGCTATACAACAAGGACTCAGAATGCATAAGCCACCTAAACCAGTAGTCCGGGGAGCAGGTTCAAAGGTCACCGCAAAGGAGCAACGCACTGCAGGGCGACGCAGTCGACAAGATCAGTCATCAACTGAAAGCATTACACCAGACGAAAAGCGCCCTAGGTCACGTTCTCCTTTATCAGACCTCTCCCGTTCCGGCTCAGAAATCTCCATGGACTACCACCACTGATGGACCACCACCAAGCGCCTCAAACACTAGTTCAATCAAACATCCATCTATTGATCCTGCTGCCTCAGCACATACTTCTAAACAAAACAATCCAGACTTGTACAACTTCATTCTCAAAGCATATGATTCACAGTTCAAGACTGCCAAGCATGTCTTTGAGAAACTAGTCAAATATGTACCAAGAGCCGAAATTAAAGAAATACTGTTCACTAGGAATGGAATCATACTAAAATCCACCAACCCGGAATTTCACCGCCATATAAGAAATAAGGCATCGTTCGAGATATTCGGAAAATCTGCAATTATAGAGGCACTAACACCAAGCCCAAAAACGAAACAAGCTCCTCCTCCAAGGAAACCACCTATGCTATCTGTGGTAATCAAAGGAGTAGAGCCAACTTGGACAGATAATGAGATCAAAGCCGAACTCCACAGTGAAGACGTGCCTGTAGAGAAATGCCTACGCATTCTCTGCAAGGACGGTCCCACCTATCTTGTGCGGGTGCTCACACCCGATCAGCAGCTAATCGACTACCTATTAGAGCAGGGAGCTTATATATATGGCAAACGGCATAGGGTAGAGCCGTCGAATACAAAACAACCGTTACCAGTACGCTGCGAGCGCTGTCAAACCTATAACGAACATACCACGGCTAAATGCCCGAAGAAACCTAAATGCGGCTACTGTAGTCAAGACCATCCGACTAAGAACTGTCCGAACGGCAACGAACAACCAAAGTGTGCAACCTGTACGGAGGCTCATGCTTCCTACAGTGCAAAGTGCAAGGGAAAGCCAGTGGCTAACCCCACCACTCCTGAATTAGTAGTACCAGTACGAACTCCCGACACACCAGTAACTAGCAACAACTCACTACGCGAACCTGTTACTGTAGAGGATATGATCCGGTTTTTCTGTATGACGCTACAGAACGTTCATCCAATCATACGCCCGCACATCCTTCAACAGGTCAATTACACCACCAAGTTAATGTATGGACTCACGGTGCAAGCTACTTACTCAGGCCCGCACGTTCACTTCAAAATCAACCCCATACCCAATAACGCACAGGATGGCTAGACAGAACAAAATAAGTTTTCTTCATCTGAATATTCAATCGCTTCCGACCCGGCAAAACATACTACAGCACATACTCCTTGAACATGAAATCCAATGCTTCACACTCAATGAAACGTACCTAAAGCCGAAATATCGAACATATATGCCTGGATACATAATGTTACGACATGATGGACCTCCCGGTGCGCGAGTAAACAGTGGTACAGCCCTAGGGGTGCATAACAAAATACCACATCGAGTCCTAACACCAAAATTTCCGCCACACATGCCTGAACATAATATTACCACAGTGTACTTCAAGACAAAACATATCACAGTTGCCACCATATATGTAAGACCCCATGCACCTATACCACTCAGCTTTTTCATACATATAGAGAACAATTACAAGCACTATATTATTATGGCTGACATCAATATCCACAGCCGCAATGTCGGTGTGAAGCAAAAGTTCAAAGACCATATTAGTCTGCACACGCAGGGTGAACTCTGCCACATACCCAGAGCTACCAGACCATGCAGCAATACCACACCAGATGTCATCATAGCATCATCCTCGCTGACACCATGCATCAATATCACCGTACTTGACTCCATAGGAAGCGATCACGACCCAGTCAAGGTCGACCTAAAGGTACAAAATCGGCAAATTGCCACACCAATTAGTAGTCGTAAAATACCTAATTATGCTAAGGCAAACTGGGGAAAATATCAGTCTGACCTCAAACAATATGTGGAACAAATAACAGAACCACAGGATCTGAACACCATCGACCGTACTATCACGACACTCACCACAGCCATACAACGAAGTAGCACTGACAATATACCTAGTACAACCATAAACCTATTCAAACCGAAACTACCTCCACAATATCTCCATATCATACAACTTTCTCGCAATGCATATCGAGAATACATATGCTCCAGGTCGATCGAAGCACTGCGTCTCCATCGGCAATATCTACGCATGGTTCACAACTATATCCGGGCATACAAACAACGTTCATGGGTCACTACAACCAACCATCTGGCGGAAGAGAGAGATCCTTCAAAATTCTGGCGGCATTTCAACAGACTGATTGGAAAATCCAGCAATCCTACATATCCAATTTTGACTGAGGACTCAGCCCCAAATACAGATACAGAGAAAGCAGATATTTTCGCTGACAGCTTACAGACTATATTCACACCTGAAGCACCCGGTCTAACTACAAGACTTACAAGCGACATTGAGAAAAAGACCGACTCTCATCGCAACCACCTAACAATTAGTGACCACCAGACTCTAAACATCAACCATCCACTAACAGCTCTGATCACTGCCGAAGATATCATAGAAGTTACAAACCACAAGAAAAATACCGCACCAGGATTTGATAACATAACATACAGGCATATAAAAGAGGCACCAATCATATTGCTCCAGCTACTGGCTACAATCTACAACTTCATACTACGCACAGGATACTATCCGGTCGAATGGAAGGTATCAAAAGTACTAATGTTTCCTAAACACGGCAAAGATAAGACAGACGCAAAATCATACAGACCGATCCAACTTACCTCTACACTAAGCAAGATATTGGAACGTATTCTGGTTCGCACACTCCATATCCATCTTAGAAACCATGATCTACTACCTTACCACCAGGCTGGCTTCCGACCCAACCATAGTATTACCGATAACCTGCTGCGTCTAGCCACAATCATAACAAATCATTACAATAGCAACAAACCATCCTGCCTGTTACTCTTTGACCTAGAAAAAGCCTTTGATCGTGTCTGGCACGCTGGTCTTATATACAAACTCTACAACTTCCAACTACCAATAGCCTATGTACGTCTCATCTACCACTTCCTGAAAAACCGCATGGCATACATCAATATAAACAACAGTCTCACACATGCAATTTTTCCAAACATAGGAGTACCACAAGGATCTGCTCTCTCACCGCTACTATACATCCTATATGTAACTGACATGCCAATCCCGTCGTATCCAGTTCACACCTTCACTTTCGCAGACGACACAGCCTTTCTAGCTTGCGGAAGAAACGTACAACATATCAACAGCCTACTTCAACCAGCAATAGACAAATTTCACCTGTGGTGTACAAAATGGCGTCTTACCATCAATGCCCTAAAGACACAGGCACTGGTAGTACAGCAACCGGAGAAACGAACAAAACTCCACCCATAAGACCAGCAGCGTCTGCGAAGTACCTAGGAGTTATTTTCGATACTAAATTGAACTGGACACCACACCTTAATCAACTCAGTACAACAGCCAAAAACAGACTATCACTACTGAAACGACTAGCCGGCACTTCTTGGGGACTCAAAGCTGACACAATCATACACACGTACAAAATGTTTCTACGATCCTGTCTCGTATATGGCAATATCGCTTGGATCACAGCCGGCAACCGCTTCTATAAAAGGTTTCGCATATTGGAACGCCACGCACTACGCATTGCATATCGTATCAAGCTTCCGAGCCCGACTCAGCTTCTATACGATCGAATTACCTTCTCCGAAATACTAAAGCAATTGGAAAAACTTCGACTGAACTACATCACTAAACGCTGGACAAAAGCCCATCCCACACTTCTGGACACAATACATGCCCAAGCCCAACAAGACATAGCGCCTAGATATCATCACTCACCACTACAGCACTTACTGGAACTGTACCGTCTAGCCAATAACGATGACCCAACACTGATTCTCGAAGTCATTAATCTGTATCCACTACCAGCACATTCCGCAGATATCTACCCAACTCACGCCATTTAAAGCATCTGCACTTTAGACAATACGTAGCCTAAGCCGTACCAGATAACAATGCAATCACTTAGACCATCGAATAAATAGAACAATCTAAATTTTCACACAAATCACCACCGAAGAGACGGTATAACCGTCTGCGGAAAACATATGAAGAAGAAGAAGAAAAGATTGCAGTACCAACCTTCAGTTTCTCTGATTTTCTGAGACTTTACCTTGATAGATTTCGGCTGTTTATTCTTTGTTTTGTTGGTCAACGGCTGTTTCGTGGTTGGTTCCTTTGTCAGTGTAGGCAGCAGAATGTCTTATTACTGGAAAATATTTTATTCAGCTCAATCCCACCGGAATTCATGGCTGGTCTTATGGCACTTGTTGTTTTTCTCTTCCTTTTTGACGTTGCCAGAAGTTTATCAAAGCTAGAAGGTGGATTGATGCTGGATGATTCAGTGCCTGGCGGAGACTTATCTGTATCCATACACAGAATATCAACTTAAAGAAGATCATGTGGATCAGATGACGATGACGAATCAATGACAATAACCTGGGTGGCCATATCAGGAGCAGGCCAGCTTTCACGAAAATAGTTTTATTATGAAGAGCTCGTAAAAGATACGCACCAATGACAACACGAATCACAAGAGCATTAAAAACTTAATACAGTGCAATGGTTTTCATGAAAAATGTAGTTTAGAAACATGCGTAAAACCATGGGGACTTACCAGAGATAAACAATAACAAGTCTCACGAAAAACACAAACAAGAAACTGACGTCATATTGTTCAACACGGCTTGACACGAAATGATCACGTGACACACTAGCAGCCTCCCTTTCTGGATGCTGTTGCCAGCTAGAGGATGTTTGGGTTATCTTACTCACAACAGTGGGAGATGGCCATATCAAGGACACCCCCTTATTTTCGGAGGGGAAGTGAAATTCTTATGTGGCTAAATGATTAGAAATCACGAACGACATACATTTTCATATGTGTTTTATATACTCTATGGTTTGATATTACAATGCTGCGTAGCCATCTACTAATATATTATTGTTAGTTTCATATATCATCAGTGGATAGTAAATATTGATGTCATACGTTGTATTCTTGTGCAGGACAAATAGTATTTAATATTTACTTAAGAAGCACCGTTATAATAATATGAGTATTAGTAATGTATGACGTAATGTGTACACTATTATTTAGTGAAAGAAATGGCTAATTACACATATGACAAAACTTGTGATGTGTTAATCCAATTATTATTAAGGTAAACAACCTGAAGAATTATGATCATATTGATTATATTATCTCAGTATATATCAGTGGATATGTGAAGGATAATAAACTAGCATTAAAGTTATTGGTGATCTTTTACAGAATGTGTAATGGACAAACGTTTAGTATTTAAGTTGTGGGCTAAAGTAGAGATACTTCCCCGGTCTGAAATCAACCAAAGATAACTTAACGAAAGTTCAGTCATCTTAAATAAGGAGTAATGGGTCTTCTTTACAAACTAACACCTATCGGAAGAATTGAAAGGAAGAGAATTTTGGATGGACCTACGCGGACATATGCTGTTTCATGATTAACTTTGAGGCTACCGATTACATCGATTTCATTGACTGGACGGAAATATCACCCTGGTAGATCAAAGAACATCCACTCGTCGCTAAGTTACCAGTCGAGAAGCTTGAAGGCATTATAAATGGCGGACTGACGGAGAAATACATGTTTGAAAAACCTTCCAACACACATTTAAGCTGCCGATAGGACTGTTAAGCTTGTTTTTGAGGCGTCGCAGAAGGCATGCTGCCATGAAAGACGTGAAGGTTTCATCGCTAGTCCCCTTGTATCTGTAAATAATGCCCACGTTAGAATATAAAGAACATTATACACTTAACCAGTAAGTCACCAACTTTACGAGATGAATTCTTGGTAGTTTTGGATCTGTGAGGCGCGCAAAGAACCACACAAGGTGGGCACATCAGTGTATAAAGCAGACTCGGAGAGCAACAAACTTGAGTGTGTTGGAAAGTACGTAAATACATAAATAAACCACTCTGATGATGAAAGAGTGAAAACAGAATCGGTTTCCGAATTTTGTATCCATGGACTGAATAATGAACCGCCCATATTGTCACTTTTTAATTAGCATTTTTCGATAACGTTTTGTTATAAAAATCTTCCATAACCTACATTGCTTTTATTTGGCCTTCCTTAGGCTTGTAGTAGCTCACTATTTAAGCACTAAGGAGTTATGGAATTAGAAATGTCGTCTTTTTTGACACGTCCTACTGTCGATATGGGAGCAAGCAAAGAATCTCATGCCAAAGAGAAAACAAATTAATATAAGTTGAAATATGTATTGAAGCACGCGCTTCTTTGATAGCCTGGTATACATTTTCTCTACATGATGTCATCGCCATTAATTGTTATAAAAAAGTCTTATTGTGCAATCCGAAGACTAGTTGTCATAGGCAGGGCCGCCCACAAAAATTTTTGGGGGGGAATAACAATTTTTTTGGGGGGGATTCTAACGTCGAACTAGCAATTTTACTGTCGTCTGTCGGAATAGCATTAAACCGCGATTTTGAGAAGCTAATTTTCAAAAAATTCCCGGGAGTGAACCCCCGTGCCCTCTGCTTGGATACTTGATGAATGAAGTACTGCGTAAGTAGCCACCTGAAGTTAGTTAGAAATATAAAAATTATATTTTAAAAAACAAAAACATTGATGTATACACTTCAAATAGTTTCGCAGTTTACTCTATTACCAACTTATTTGCTCAATGAGAAGCGCTACAATCCGAGCAAAAACTCTGGGAACACTACGCCCATTCCTATCTGGGGACAAAAATATAAAGCTTCTCGCAGGAACTTGGCGAACTCGCCCTAAAATTATAGGGAAATTTTAACATTTGTAAACACAAAAATAGCTAAGAACCCTTGAGGGTTGCTCAACTTCTTATTAAGCAAATTACTCACTTACTTACTCTATGGCTCACTTAACGCACAAGTAGATCGCCGCAGTAACAAACTTTTGTCATAGAATTCTATTCTGGACAAGATCAAGCCAGAACTTATAAAATAAATATTGTTCAAAAAGATTTTTTTTCGCCCTGCCTGAAACAAATAGTAAACGGTGAAGAAAAAAAAAACAACATGAAAGGACCTGCCGCTTAGGCGAAACACTAATACTAGACAAGAAAAGATATCAGGTTTACCTCTTCCTATACCACTTTTGTGGTTATCCTCAGCACAAAATGATACAAGCACAATCTATTCCATTGAATCTTAAGAATTCATGGATTATTCGTGGAATATTCCCGAATATTTCTGTGTTAGAGACAAAACACAAATGAAAAACAATTACAAAGAATATAACAAACCCGCTCTGTTAGGATACTTTAAGCTTAGGTTTTGTGTCCCTGAGCATACTAAACACCAATGTTTGGTCTTTTTCCAGAACTGAACTTCTAAAAAATGTACAAAAAAAGGGGCCCACTATCACACATCTCAAACTTATTACAAAAATTTACATATTAAAAAGATAACAAATATTATTAGCCACTACTGTGGACTACGCTGCTGCTTAATTACACGCACTCAAATACTACTAGTGCATAGTTAACAAACATAAAACCGAGTCCAAACCAAAAAATAAAATGCAACCACAAAATACTGCAAGCAACATTGGTTCAAGATAACAGGTGCGCACCTGGAAATATTATCAAATGATGAAACGGAATATATTTTTCGGAAGATGAAAATGTGCAGTACCAAATTTGTGTATGAAACTCACATATACTACAAAAAATTATTTAAGCCTTCAGGAATGACTATCAAGCTAGTGCAACATTTCTGATGTGCATAAAGCTTCAAACACTCGAAGCTAAACATAGCAGCATAATACTGCTGCAAAACACAAACAGATTTCAGCAAACAAACGGCTTAGTACCCAAAACTTAATAAAAATATGTATTACAAAAATGAAACAAGGGAAATTCCCTAAACTTTTACCTACAAACACGGAGAAAACAAATACTCTCCTAATGAAATCTCTGTAAGGAAACTCAGTCGATCCACATACATAACGGCGAGGTTCGTTTAAGAGGACATATTACTCACATATGAATTCAGAAACAAACGGAAAGATCCAAATACAAAGATATTAAAGAAAAACTTCTCTCGATTAATTGACATAATATTCGACCTTTTTGAGAGACAGGTAATCATACGCCACACTTCCAAATCCAAAATAAAGTGAATGGAAGCACCTACACCTAAAAAACAACATATAAAAGCTAGCAGCTACGAGCTACTAGGGGTTGAAAACTACTCATGAAACCTGGAGTTCTTTTCAGCTTGAAAAGTTACATAAATGGTTCCCACTGAATATACCACACATAGCCCAAATATTAGACTTTCTGGCCCCTACGCACAAGTTAAAGGAAGTGCCTATTGAATTCCAAGGCTTCGGGCTTCGATCCCTAATGATCATAAAATAATAAGAACCCAAACTGTATATGCGAACTGCGATGGCTCCGAGGTTCTGGGTTTCAAACCCCATTGCAAGAATTATATCATTTCAGTAAAGGATATCTAAATATTTTATTTAGATATCCCTATTGTTTACTCATTTCACAGGTACATAATAGTTATAAGGTGTGCTGTGCTAAGGTATGGTTGTAGTTACTGTAGTAATTCGACAGTCTTCGATAGATCCAGGATCCAGCTGTGTAATTTTAAGAGAACAGCATTAAATTTATTTTCCCGTTTTTTCTTAATTTAAAATTTTGAAGTCTCAGGTTATTGTAAAATAATATGAAATTTAGCAATTCTCTTTTTTTTTTTACAATTTAACCTTTTTTTATAAACATGTTTTCGTACAAAATAAATTTTCACAGCCTTAAGCTGTTCTATTTTGTGGTATTGTACTAAAATTTTAAAAAAGTTCCCTTAAATAAGCACAATACTTTGCTTATGATTTTAGAGTCTGAGTAGCATTAAAACACCATTTTGAGAAACTCATTTTCAAAATTTTTTCCGCTGCAGATTCTGGAACCTTTTCAACTGGAAGGTATCCGCCCAAATCAGCCGGTTGGACATTGTATCAAATTTAAGTTCTGGGTAATAGTCTTGAGGGGGGAAAAGTTTGTTGGTTTTTGGGGAGAATGCGCCATCAGCTTTGGTGGGGATGGGCACCCCTGCGTGGGTTCAATTCCCAAATAATTCCTCTAATAAGTCTAAACTATCGCTCTTGCACACCAGCACCCAATCCATCACCCCATTTCACTATAACGCTACAACTGTTAACCAGTCCTTCACTTCTCCGCTATCTTTCATTTACAAAAGGTGCGGATTGTACACGCATCATCGCCAGGTATTTACGCGCACAATGCACTGTTTGTTAAGTAGAATTTTGCAGCTAAATGTTAGATGCTCTTAACGTATTTATACTAAACTGTATATTTACGAACAATCAGAGCTTGACTCACTTAGTTTTTTTGTGCACTAAAAGTTTGCACTGTAACCGAACTAGAAAACCTACCATCAGTGCCTTAGTGAAGGTGAGTCACTTACCTTGTGCGCCAAAGCTGGGGTGCCAAATCGGGGGCTTCGAAAACTATTTATAAAAAAAAAACTTCAAATGTACTAAGCGCCAAAATAAAAATTTGTCATTTTCAAAAAATGATAGTTTTCTTTATTCAAATCACAGGCAGGCAATTGGAGTTGTTTTAATATTATTTTCGCAAAATTAGAAAAAAAAAATGATAAGTAGCATACGCATTATTACGTTTCTTTTTTCAATTCCTACACTATATATTAAAATTAAAGTAAATAAAATTCAAAAAATGAAAAAAAAACGGAGGGGCAACATTTTCTAGATATGCCTCGGGCGCTAAAATACGTCACAACGGCTCTGTCTACCATATTTACATAAATTATTTGTCGCAGTTCGAGACAAAATGGGCAAATTTGAGCGGACAAGTAAGTTTCAAAATTACAACGCACGCATGATTATGCGTTTCAGAATTACAAACAAAGTAGTTTAGTGTTTATTGGAAATTCTACTACAACATAAGATGGTTTTGAAGCTTATTTCTTAATTTCAATTTTTTTACTTGGTCCCAGTTTTTTCGATATCTTTCCACTGTTGAACCGCCAGAGCACCCTCTTGACACTTAGGGCCGGGCCTGGGGTCCCACTTGCACCCCTCTTTGCGCCACTGCTGCTTAGAGTAACATTCCTATGCTCTCTTTGTGGGAAGAAGAGTTGGGATATGTGGATTGGGAGTTACGTGTGTAAACTAAGTGTTAGCCTTTTTTTTAATTTCCTTTATTTCACATAATATAAAATCATTCTGTGAGTTGCTGTTATTCTGTGTCATGATTTAAGTGATTGATTTTGGTAATGAGGTGACTATTATATCGTATCTAAGTTAACCCTTAATACCGCAAGGTGTGTCCAATGGACACATAGTGTTACTTTTTTTTAAAGCTGTATATTTATTATTCTCTGAATTTTATTTTTCTTCTAGCTATGCTCCTAACTATTCAGTAGTGTTATAATACCAAAGTAGTTTGATACTTCCTTTTGCTTTCTGGAGCATATGGCCCTAGTAAAACGTTTAGTGCGCTAATGCCGCAATATGTGTCCAATGGACACACATTTAAAATATATTAAAAATTGCATTTAAAATTTTTGTATTTACTAATCATCAATCGTTTATCATTCCCCTCGTTCCTCCTTACATTTTCATTCATTCATTCATTCTTTTTACATTTTTTATATTTCACGTTTAGCAATACATCTGCTGGATGTAAGTATTTCCTTGACAGAGGTAGCTGGCAATATTGTTATGCTCTTATATACATTCAGTTGTTTCCCCTAGCTATTGGCGGTGTAAGTTATTCCAGATTATTTATACGATGAAGGGCTGCTTTTTGTGTTTATGAGTAAACTGTTTACGCAAATATGTCAAAAAGAAAACTGAACTCAGCAGAAATCGAACAAATACTTGCAGCTGATGAATCGTGTTCAGATTATAGTATAAATTCAGATGAAGAATTTGTCTGTGATGAAGCAGTTGAAAGTGACTCGAGTGAGACGGATCACGTGAGTGCTGCAAGTGAGGTCGAAGATCAAGAAAGTGCTTCGGACAGTGATAATGACATTCAAGTACCTTCTTGTTCAGGTGCAAATGAGTATATAAGTAAAAATCGTACTCGTTGGAAGAAGGACGCTCCAGCTGCTACCAAAATAAAAGCGCGACTGTGAGAAAAAATAAACCTTTTGTTCCTGAAGAACTGAAGCCAAACAAGACCAGAAGTGAACAATCATCTATTTTTGGGTTTACAAGTGATTTTACATTAGTATCATACTGTCCCAAAAGTCTGTTATCCTTTTGTCAAGTATGCACAACACTAACGATATTGTAGTTGAGAAAGAAAGCAAAACCGGAAATGATACTGTATTATAATGAATCAAAAGGAGGGGTTGATACTCTAGATCAATTAGTACACTGCTACTCACGCAAAAGAAAAACCAATCGATGGCCTTTGGCAATTTTTATGAATCTTTTGGATGTATCAGCTGTTGCCGCCTATGTTGTGTGGTTGAACATCAGTCCTCAGCGGAACGTAAGAAAAACGAACTCTAGAAGCCATATGTTTCTCGTCGAGTTGGCAGAATCGTTGGTTCTCCCTCAAATCCATCGAAGAAGGAAATTAGGACTGCAGAGACCTATTCTAACAGCAATCGATGTAACAGGTGGTGTTCCAGTAGCCCAGTCAGATGTATCATCCACAGGTGTTGATACAAAGAAACCTACGCCCAAGAGAAGATGTTATATGTGCGACTCGAAGAAATGCAGAATGCAGAGACAAGTGTGTGATATTTGCAAAATGAATGTCTGCTCTGAGTATTCAAGTGTTATCAGTAAGTGCCTGCAATGTGCCAAATGAAAGTCTGACAGAACATGTACAACAATTCGCATGTGATGTAACTGAATATATCCAAAACATATATATGAAAAAGCATTTGTGTGTTTAGTTTCTCTAATGAATCCTGTGTGTCAGCTAGTACTAGGAGATGGAAACACTGAATATTTCATGTTTTCACAAGGATGGGTTATGTTTGCACATCAAAAGGTAACAGTGTCAATGACGTACCAAAACATATCTATTCAAGAAAATATTTGTGTTTAGTTCTTCAAATAAGTCGTGTATATAAGATAGTATAAAAGTTGGAAACACTGAATATTTAGCTTATACAAGAACGTAATGATATATATTTGTACTGAATTGCATTTGTAAAAAGTTTAATGAACAAATTAAATAAAGAAATTACGTTTTACAAACGAAATGAGGTCAAAATTCGGTATGTGTCCACTGGACACACCTTGTGGTTTTGTGTAACTAAAATACCTTGCGGTATTAAGGGTTAATAAGCTTGTCTGTGCGACTTTCTTGTTTGTATTAGCTAGTTGCGAACAAAGATTTAAGATAAGCAATGCTGCAAAGATAAGCAGCTGTGATAAATTTTATTACAATCTATTATTTGTTATCCCTAGTCCTAAACATAATAATTTGCGGTAATGGACCACGCATTAAATTTGTTTCTATTAGTTCCCACCTAGTGAGAACTACTGTATTGAACACATAAATAATTTGGTAGAGCGGTAAAATGCATTTACGTTACGGATGGGCCTATTTTATTTATTTTCCAACAAAAATGTATCGCTACGTGGAATAGTTTTCCGAAAAAAAATTGAAATTTCTTTCTTGTTCAGTTATATTTTAGTCATTACCGTACTTAATGATTTGAAAGGATTTCTAAAAACATCTTAACATCCTATATTTTTAAAATGTAAGAATTCTTTTCACCTTAAAGGGATTTCCACACTCATTTAAGCGTTAAATTAAGTTTGGTCACTGTCCCTTCTTCATATAAAATTATTTTGATTGACAATTAATTGACATTTCTTCATCCTAATTCTCTTCTCTTGGTGACTAATTGTGACATTCCTGACCTCTTCTCTTGGTCTGGCCTCTGCCTCGTAATTTATTCTCACTAATTCAAAGGAAACAAGAAAGTATTTGGTTCGAACATGAAAGGCTATCCCTCTTAAAGCTTTCATTTGTGGTCTCCAACCTTTCTTGTTAGCGAATCGAATTGGCTAGTCTGTATAATACTCAAGGACAAAATTGTGTCTAGTGTTCTAAATTGTTTGTTTTTGTGTAATATAGAAATTTTGAACTTGTTTGGGGGCTAGTGAAAATCGCTACTCGGGTGGGATCAGACCCTTGGGCTGTAGGTTTAAGAGATCTACGCCACGGCAAAGAATTAAAAGTCTGTATCAAACGTTATATACGAGCTCATCAAAACATTTGAACGAGTTTCCTTCGATTAATTGTAAGTAGTACTTGTTTCAAAATTCAAGATTAACGGAGCACTCTAATTTAAGGTACAGATATCAGTTAATAAGTTTTGGCTTTTCAAAGATAAACATATGCACAATGTTTACATCATTCATACTTTCAAATAACTAAAAAAATGTTGCTGCTTGAAAGCAATTCCACTTTCCATAGCACAGATTACGACAATTGAATTTCACTCTCTGTCTGGTGGATAAAATCTTTGGCAACCTTATTTTCTACGGACCATTTTAGTAACTTTGACTTTCACCCTTCACAATTACGTCAGTGCACTGCTTATTAAAACCCATAAACATCCATACCCCGGACGGTATTGCAACCCGCAACCTTGGAGACGCTGGCCTAACTAACGTCTCAAACCAAACAAAGACATCGGTCTGTACTGGTAGAATTATTATACAACTAGGTATCCATCTTTCAATTCTGTTACGGTTCTTGAATGTTTTCTAGCGGTTCCTCCCAGGTTTAACCTGGTAATTCACTGTTTGTATGTTTTTTTTTTAAAAGGATCTTGAGTTGTGTATTTATTAATTGAAAAGTATTTTCAATTGCTACATTGATGCCATTTTAGAACAACGATCACATTATGATATATCTGTTTTCTCCAAAGTTGAATATTATTAACAACTTTGATCAGTTTTCTGCCTGAAAGAGGTATTTATCGGTATGTGTTTTTAGTACCGCAAAATATTTGAATATAAACGATCGTTATTTACCATGTACTTAACTCTTATTACCTACAGTAGTGGCCAAATTATTGCACTTATTGGAAAGGTATTTGAGATGTACTGCTTTGAAAGCGATTTGACGTAGTAAAACTGTCCAGGGACTGTTAATAAATACTGTACAGGCTGCAACGGATGACATAAAGTAAATGCCACCCAGCTGGACCCAGCTTTCGTCCTTTGAAGTTTTAATTATTAGGTAAACAATTATTATTAGATATAATCGAATCCTGCACCAAGGAACCCATACCCCACCAAGCAAATATCTGCTTCAACACAAGTATCTCTTCCTTTTCGTTTTCTCGCGCAAGGCTCAGTACAAGGTCTTGTTCCATAGATAGTGTAAACTTACCCCAATTGCTGCGTGGTGCTGATATTGGCCACTTGGCTATTGGAATAAAATAATAGGAATTCATGCTGTTAATACTGATGAATTGTGATGTGTGTTTCATATTTTAAGGTAATTGATTGCAGGTGACATCTAACAATATAAAAATCATTGTGTGCAAAAAAAAAAAAGTAAAATGTTCTCACGTGAGAGACATCAAAGAGAGTACAACTTTGTGAACAAAAACGTATTTTCTGAGCATGTGATTATTGCATATTGCTGACCTTGAGAAGACAAAGTAGATAACGTTCTTCACGATAATTACGAAGGCGAAGTAGGGACCCGAAACATTGTTTTGAGGGGAAAAAAATATGTATAATTTATCTTGAAGCTGGTTACAGGGCCTATCGTCCCACGAAAAAGTGTACACTAACTATGGCCATGCCAAAGATGACTTAAGTGAGTTAAAAGTTCAACAATTGGAGCGTATGTGACTGAAAAAGAGTGACTTTCACTTTCTTGCATATTGGTAATATTCAAAGAAATTTGTTATCAAGAAACATTTCCTCAGATTTAATATTTATCACCAAGATACACTTCTATTCACTCACGCTCATACTTTCATGACAAAGCACATGACATAGGTTTATCTCTGTCTACCTCCACTGATGAATCCATGTAGAAAATTCTCTCGGACAGGCACAGTTTGGTCGCAAAAGTTCAGGTGAAAGGTTTGTACCATGGTGTTTAATGCAGAAGATGAAACATACCTAAGAGATCATATATTGATCTGTGATTTTTGACAGAGGTTCTTGTCGACTTTACATTGTAAAACACGCAACATGACAAGAGCAGTCTCTGGAGATCCAGAAAAGGTTAAGTCTCATTTAGAAGAGTAGAATCCTGATAATAAATCTGTTTTATGCAGAGTAGTTTCCCATGCCATGGTGCCAACAGTACAAAATAGTTGTTTAACGAAAGATTTATAGAAGTGCTCGCTTGAGTTAAAAATACTAAAGATTTGAATCCCATTAAGGAATTATGGAATCAACTTAAGAACAAAATGTACGAAATGACCTGTACACAAACAAAAATTCAGTGAGCAGAACGCATAATTCGAATATTGCATCACAGACCTCTCAAATACCTGTCTTCTTAGATACATTGTAGGTCGATAACTCATAGAATTTTGGCCTTCACTAAGACAAAAAGCGGTCAAATTAAGTACTGACAGACCCCTGTCTGTGGAAGACGTGTGATAGTTTTCTATTCATAAATGATCTTATTACTTTAATAAATGTCTTGTGTTTTTTTTTCAACTAATGAATCAAATAGTTTAGCTAGTAGTTAAGCTTGAACATAGGGTAAAGCAATCCCAAGTACAGTTTAATGCACGTAACAGTGAAATGATTTAAAAAAATCACCAAATAGTCGTTCAAACTTCGTCCCTTCATCCAGGCTGTTTATATACATAATGATACAGTTATTTGGTACAAGATTTTGCACACCTTCGTACCTATCTGTTAACATCAGAGAACATCAAAGGTGGTATACGACAACCTCGTGGACGCTGATCACGATGCTATCAATTTTCTGAACGTTTACGATTGTCATAGCATATCCATTTGGCATCTGAAGTGACATTTCGATGCAGGAATCCTTCCTGCTAATTACTTACATTATTCCACATACCTGCAGACAGCGATTCATATTAGCTAATGTCAATTCATGCGGAACCAATGAGTACAATTTTTCACCTTACCAATCGCAATGAAATACTGAGTGATAGTGGTATAGTGTATGTGAAACAAGTCTGCAATGGCATGAACACATTTTCGAGCGTCCGCTTCCACGGTGTTCCTGAGCAACTAATCCGAATATGGTGTTGGTCGGTACCCACGTGACTCATGTTGACATGTTGTGTCAACGGAACGAAATGTGACAAACCAACGGCGAATAGTGCGTTCATTAGCCATTCATGTCCATTCATGCCCCGTGAATGTTTTTTCGGCTCGATGTGCAAAATTGCCCAGTTTGAACTCATAAAAGACGATTACCCGCAATTGTGTGATCTCCATGATTCATTTTCACAAGACCCTTGTAACAGGGCCAAAAACGATCGGACTCGTGTAGCTATCAAATAGATAACCTACCTACAATCCACGGCTCCCCGTTTTGCCTTGATAGCAATGATGCCACGACTGAGTACAACCTTGTGAACTAGTTGAGAACTTACCGGTGCCAATATCTTACGTATATCTCGTGGGAGGGAACAGAATCCCTAAACCAACTCGAGCACTGATGTGAGAGTTGTATGCAATGCAGTGGGAGGATGGCGTTTCCTCCACCAAATAATTCTCCCTATGAGGTCTGGCTTTGCGGGAGAATGGTTTATTCTCCTAAATACTATTTTTAGCGTGGGAGATTGTATTATCTACCTCCACCAAATTGTGCTCTGGAAGGATATTATCTCCTGCACGAATTACCATTCACTCAAAAGAAATATATATCAAGCTAAACATTTATTTGTCTTTCTGATTCTTTATTTGATATCATAAGATGATTACACTTATTTTATAAAATTTGCAATTAATATGTAACATTGTTTAACATGCTAGTACAGAACAATGTGTAAATTTCATTGTTCCAGTACACAGAAATGGTAAGAACTAGGAAAACCAAATTTGGAGGGAGTTTAGACGAAAGTCCAAAATTTTGTTAGAGAGCAAAACGAGATTACGGGTACAAAGGAATGATGAGATACAAGGTCAAAGGTCAAAATATGATTTTTTTCCTTATGGGATTTCAATGTTAAATGGTGATCTCCTATGCCATTCTTTTGAATATTGATCTCTGTTACCAAAAATTAGTATATGTGCATAACTTCTAATGCTAAGTAATGTGGTAAAAAAAAAATATTTTTATATGGGCCAGTTTAGTAACTTTTGGACTTCGGCCCGTCACGATTTGCCTTTTAGCTGTTAAGTGTTAAAATCCACACCCATGCCCCAGCCGGGACTCGAACCCGGGACCGTTGAATCGATAGCCTACCGCCGCAGACCGCTCGACCACCCGGCCGGCATAAGTAATGTGGTAATGAGAAATGTGGCCACCTGTGACCTTGTGGCCTCTAGAAGGTCACCTGTAATTTTTGCGAGATTAGAGCTCCTTTCAACAACTTATCGCACAAGATTAATTCTATCGTTAAAGGCGACAACGAATACTCAAATAAAGGATCGATCGAAGATTTCATTTCAGCCAAATTGAAAAGTCACAAATGTCACAAAATGTCAAAGGTCACGGAGCTTAAGTGTCGTATTTAAGACTATGATGACTGTCAATGTATTCGACTTTTGAAACGATAAATTTTAGTTCTTATAAGATTTTAAATTAAAAATGACATCTGACTTACGATAATCGAAAACGTGATCCTGTGATCCTCAGCAGATCATCTGTGACCTTTTAGGGATTTGCGCCCTTTTCAGCAGCTAATGGTACAAAGTTAATTCTATCAAAGAAGATAACCGCGAATACACAAATAAAGGACCGGCTGAAGGTTTCTTTTCAGCAAAATTGAAAAGTCAAATATGCCACAAGAGGTCAAAGGTCACAGAGCTTAAGTGTCGTATTTCAAACAATGACTACTATCAAAGCATTCCACTTTTGAAACAATTAATTGAGTTCCTTTAAGATTTAAAATTCAAAATGACATGTGACTTACGAAAATCTAAAACTTTCCCCCGTGACATCTAGCAGGTCATCTGTTACCCTTTAAGTATTATCGTTCTTTTCAACAGCTTTCTGCACAAAATTTTCTCAATGATAGATCTCATGGAACATACTCATAAAGGAGAAATATCAGATTATGTGACGTTTGAAACACTGAATTGACAGCGAGTTCGTATGAGTTTTAAACTATCAATGACATGCGCTAGAAAAATGGGAAACTATGTCCCTGATGTGCTAAGCATAAATTAATATATTTGTAATTTTTTTTTCAAGTGTGACCGGTGTTATCTGTTCAACGCAACGCTCTGCAGGTGTTGTTGAATGATTCCTGTAAACCTCTGTTCAAGAAAACCCCACAGAAAAGAGTCGCATGGAATTAGATATCTTCATCAGACATTATAATTTGAAACAGAAACATAGGGTTTTCATTTAATTTGTCTATAAGCCAGTTACAAAATAACATTCTGGCACCGAAATCTCCTTCTCGTAATTTATGTACGTTCTGCATTCTGTACGCCCTAACCTCCAGCATACGCAATATCCTATTCAACGAACTTCTTGTTACATTGAGTGCGACACTTCGACGTCGTATAGATTTTCTGGGTGAACTAAGCACAGAACGAACCACTTTGCGTTTATTTTCGTCGTTAGAGGCTGTTGCTGGTCCACTAGCTTTTCGCTGTCGCCGAGCAAGGTGCTCCTTATTGAAACAGTTATCTCGAAACTGTTAATACAGACGAATAAGTTCTATGTAGCCTATTTCCACACCCCACTGTACAAACGCCATTCTCCGTGTCTATGTGACCGACTTCCCACTCAGAACGTACCACTCTAGTAAATCTGCAAGCTGTTCCTTTGAAAGAGTATCCATTCCGACAATAAGATACACATTTACAAACACATATGAGTATAGCAAAAATAATAGAAATTCAACAGTTCTTGTTCTTAGAAAAATCACAGCTAAACACAAGAATCACTGACGAATTTAAGATGCAAGATCAAGACTCAAGGGCCAAGGGTAGTTTTGCTGAAAAGAAACCTTCAGTCGGTCCTTTATTTGTGTATTCGTGGTCTTTTTTGATAGAATAATCTTGTACCGCAAGCTGTTGCAAGGAGTGTATAGTCCCTAAAAGGTCACGGATGACCTGCTAAGGGTCACAGGGTCAAGATTTAGATCCTGGTATGTCGCATGTAATTTTTTAATTTAAGTCTTATGGAAACTCAATTAGTTGTTTCAAAATTCGAATGCTTTGATAGTCGTCATTGTCTGAAATACGACACTTAAGCTTCGTGATCTTTGACCTCTTGTGACATTTCTGACCTTTCAGTTTTGCTGAAAAGAAACCTTCAGTCGGTCCTTTATTTGTGTCTTCGTTATCTTCTTTGATAGAATTAACCTTGTACCATTAGCTGCTGAAAAGGGCCCAAATCCCTAAAAAGTCACAGATGATCTGCTGAGGGTCACGGGATCAAGTTTAGAATTTTCGAAAATCAGATGTCATTTTTAATTTAAAATTTTATAGAAACTGAAATTTATTGTTTCAAAAGTCGAATACTTTGACAGTCGTCATAGTCTTAAATACTACATTTAAGCTCCGTGACCTTTGACCTCTTGTGACATTTATGACCTTTCAATTTTGTTGAAATGAAATCTTCGATCGATCCTTTATTTGTGTATTCGTTGTCGTCTTTATCGATAGAATTAATCTTGTGCGATAAGTTGTTGAAAGGAGCTCTAATCTCGCAAACGTCACAGGTGACCTAGAGGTCACAAGGTCACAGGTGGCCATATTTCTCATTAGCACATTACTTAGCATTAGAAGTTATGCACATATACTAATTTTTGCTTCCAGAAATTAATATTCAAATTAACGGCATAGGAGATTACCATTTAGCATTGAAATCCCATCAGGAAAAAAATCACATTTTGACCTTTGACCTTGTATCTCATCATTCAGTTGTACTCGTGACCTCGTTTTGCTCTCAAACAAAAGTTTGGACCTTCGTCTAAACTTCCTCCAAATTTGGTTGTCCTAGCTCTTCCCATTTCTGTAGTGGAAGAATGAAATTTACACACGAATTTTGGGAGAGTCTGTATATTAATAGATAGAAAACTTAAATTTAAGTTCTGGTACTTGCTTAATATATTACGTTCTTTAAAACTTTCACTTAGTCACAGTTTATATCTACTATGTTATACAGTTTGTTTCGCTTTGTCACAATACGTTTGCAGCGCTAAGTCTGGAACAACCACTAACTACAGTAGTGCGTCTGAAGATAGATCCGTCATTGCCTGCTTCTACGATTCAGAATCCTCACCTTCTTCCACTTCTTCTTCTTTTTCCTCCTCACCTCCTGCCTTTCTGGTGTGGTTAGGGTTGGTGATACCGGCTTCTCGACAGCCGTGGCCCTATAGCGAATGTGTAGGTATTATTCCCTGTTTTAAATCAGCACATCTACCACCGTCCAACCGACAGGGAGTACCTGAACACTAAATTGAGACAAAGTGTTTACCGGGTTGCTCCATTCTCGTACTTGGGGACTTTAATTTATCAGATGTAAATGGTAGAGAATTCAATTTCACCGTAGCACCTAATAAGTATAAAAGCCTACACAATTTCATGTCACTCTATGAATTACACTCAATTAATGATATAGTTAATAGTTACGGAAGAACATTAGATTTAGTACTCACCAATTTACACTCTGTTACCGTAAACAAAGAAATCTCCCCTTTAGTAAAGGAAGATGTATATCATCCTGCTTTATACATAAATATAAAAACAAAAAGTAGACAAACGGCGAAAATACACAGCAAGGTATCAGGATTTAACTATAGGAAGGCCAACTTTATGCAAATTTATTATGAGTTTAAGCAGGCATGTTTTGGCATGGCATGTTCTTAATAAACATTTTGATGTAAACGTGGCAGTTGACCACTTCTATGATATCATATTTGAAATATTTAATAAATGTATCCCTAAAAAAAAACACTCAAATCGGAATTATCCGTGCTGGTTTAATGCAGATATAATAAAGAAAATTAAAAGAAAGGCGTATCACCACAAAAAGTACAAAGCTAATGGAGGTAATTCTCATTATCATTATCAAGAATTTTGTACATTAAGAGGGGAGGTAAAGCATGAAATCAAAACTGCGCACAATAATTATATCAACTTGTCTGAATCTGCAATTGAAACCAACCCAGCTCAATTTTGGGACTTCATGAAACAGAAGACTCGTCATTTAAATGGTAATACACTGACATATAATGGCCGGATGTTAGAGACCGACAACGAGATTGTGAATTCCTTTGCTGAGTATTTTCAAAGTGTCTACAAGAAAGAACATACACAGGGTAACTACAAGCAAACTGAAACGCTTAAACTGAGCGATAAACTAGATCAACTTGAGGTCTCACATATTGAAATGCGAGAAATACAACATGCAATAAAAAAGTTAAAATCAAAAGGAAGTACAGGCCCTGATGATATTCCGCAATATATAGTAAAAGGCTGCGAAGAGCCCCTATTGGCACCACTTTATACCATTTTCAACCTAATAATCACTTGTAATGTGTTTCCGGATAAATGGAAAACAACAAAAATTTGTCCCATACCTAAAGGAAAAAGCAAATCTGAAAAAAAAAATATAGGCCAATTGCCATATTATGCACATTCGCCAAAGTATTTGAATCAATATTGTACAAAAAAATCAGTGTTCATGTCAGACCATCAATATCATAATTTCAACATGGTTTCCTCAGTTGCAGCTCAACTGTAACGAATCTTTGCCTCATTACTGACTACATAACTTCAACCTTAGATCAGGGCCAGCAAGTGGATGTAATATACACTGACTTTGCTAAGGCATTTGACACAGTAAATCACTGCATTCTTACGGAAAAACTTAGGCAATTTTATTTTTCCCCAGGTCTGGTTAAGTTATTTGAGTCTTATTTTAGTGATCGTAAACAATATGTTGTTTACAAAGGTGGAATATCCAAAGAATATCCTGTATCTTTCGGAGTGCCTCAAGGGTCGAACCTAGGACCCCTACTATTTTTATTGTTCATTAATGATCTCCCTGCATGCATCAAAACACCTAACAAACTTTTATTTGCTGACGACTTAAAAATTTACTCTACTATCAATTCAATGAACGATTGTGAAAATCTACAGCTTGACATAAACGAAATAGTTAAATGGTGTAGCAATAACTCACTTGAAATTAATGTTCACAAATGTAATGTAATGTCATTTACGAGACGTCAGACAGCCGTGCATTTCAAATATAAAATTAATAACACGCCTCTACCATACCCCAAAACAATAAAGGATCTATGTATAGTATTTGATTCCAAATTGCTTTTTGACGTTCATGTAGACAAAGTTGTTAACGAAGCGTATAGAAATCAGGGGTTAATAATAAGAATGGGAAAGGATTTCAGGAAGACAGAAACTCTCATACGTCTATTTCAAACATATGTAAGATCAAAAATTGAATACGCTACCATTATCTGGAATCCAAGTACTGCACATATCTCAGACAAACTGAAAAAAAATCCAAACAAAATTCCTAAGATTCCTGGTATACAAAGAAACAGGCGTTTATCCGAGAACTGATAGCAAAAAAATATTAAATACAAACTTTAACATGATGAGTCTTGGGAACAGACGTACTCATCATGAAATGATTTTTCTATATAAAGTGTTTACAAATAGAATAGATTGTATAAATCTGCTCTCAAACTTTCAGATACATGTCCCATCAACCAAAACCAGAACAAAAAACTCAAGATTCTTTATTATAAAAAACCGCGAACAAATATTATGCAAAAGTCACCAACTTGGAGAATGAGCGCAACCTATAATGACATAAGTAAAAGAGTCGAGGAAATTGATTTTCATAACATGAATCTTAAACAAATTCTATAACATTGTAAAAAAAATACTGTATGTTGATTGTACTCCTAGCGGTGACAATAATCTAAAATATGGAACATTGTAATTAGGTTATCCTGTTGTGTTCTAAATAAATAAATAAATAAAAGGGGCGGACGCGAAGTGGGAATTTCATGAATCCATCTTTCCCAGCACTGCAATATTTCCAATTGAACATAGTTTCTGTTTTCACTCACTCTCCACTCTGGGTGCGATATATGATGAGTTAAGTCCAACTCGATTCTTCACAGGATCCCTGTTAACATTATAGAATGCCGCTACGAGATCTTATACAGCACTCTACACAACAAAGAAAAAACCGCTTTAATCAAACAAACGTTATATATTACGAGTAAAACTATCATATGCTGCCTCAGAGCAAGCATATACGCCTATCTAACAAAATAGCTATGAGACGTAACTATCAAAGCTCGAATGCTTGCTTTTATACACATATTTTATAAACCTCATAAAATATTACTATTGCATCTCTCTTTATTGTAGTGGGTGACCATTACAAGATCAAGCAATATTAAATTAAGTATAGTAATAAAGTCGCACGGGTTAATCTATCAAATTATCATACAGAATTGAACCAGACAAATCGACTTCAATACTCAAATATCTAAAAGACATGAGACAAGATTGAGAATATATATATCAAATACATAAATTCTTTATTCAAAATAACATAAAGTAACTTACTTACGAGATCCCAAATTTCATCTGAAAAGAACATTGTATCTCCGTCGGTGCTTAGCTTCGATACAAGATTTTTAAAATTTACCCAACATCAGGATTTGATTCTTCATCTCACAAATCTAATTTTAAAAGATCTTTAAAATTTTAACCATTTCATCGTATTTATTCCATTAAGATAGGTACGTCGAGGGCCCTATTCCTCCCTGGCATATCTTGCTCACAAACACACAGCCTCCTAGTTGTCAGGGTATCCCAGTATATTTACTGGACGTACACAGAGTTTGTGACGTTAGGTATGTGATCTCAGTGAATCCATGTGTTGTGTTGCTAATGTTCGTTTCCCACCAGGCATGAAAGCGGTCATTTCATTCACAACAACCCTATAAAGTTCTTTTCATACTCTTCAATTGACTTCTCACGGACAAACAAATTAAATACATGTATTTAATCTTTTATATTTTTTATAATATTGATCTTGAGATATAATACATTTTTTACTGTTGCAGAGAAAATACGGTTAAAACTTGTAAAGATATTGACGATAGTTGATTTTAAGCTTGAGGATAAAGGATAGTTAGCACGTTTGATGATTAAGTTAATATTTCCTGAACGAATGTGCAAATGAAACAATTGGTCATCTAAATTAATAACTATTAGAATGATTTGTGTTAAATATTTTGAAGAAAATTTTAAAACGTATGTTCTAATACTTCTCATAACTGAAACGAAGTTCAGTAAGAGATTTATCACTCAAACTTTATATAAAGGAAACAGTGTAACTTAATTTAAGAGAACCTTAAATTATTTCAAGCAATACATTATTATTAAAACTGCTATCTAGTGACACATTTTGTAGCTGACTTTGTTTCGAAACTGAAGAGTACTATAATCTCCACTGCCACGAAAATGGTACTTTGCGTCCAAAAGTTAAACAATGTGCATTTGTGCAACGTCCATCACTAATTTTTAATTCAGTTATTATTTAACTTGGCACATATAACAATATATAAATTTGTAATAATTATATATTTAGTATACCTTCGTCATTTTGCCAAGATAGTTATCGCCATAGTTACCAGAAATTGTTTTGCGAAAAGGAAACAGAACTTTCATTTCGATAAACGGAAATTATTTCTCTAAAACGAAATATATGAGCTAAAGTTTTAATTAATGAAAACATAATGTATCTATAAAAAATCAGTTAGTATTACGCGTTATTCGAGTATTGTATCATGACCCTGAAACACATGTTTTGTTAGAGGAATAGTAAATTAATAACTCACTAAAGTAATACGCGGTCATATTAAGAATCGGCTGGTCCTTGTGTATGAAAGACAGTTACGTCTGATAGTTTTCTATTCATAAGTGAGCATTGTGTTGAACTAAATTTCTGTGTTTGATTTTTCAACTAATGAGTCCAATAATTTGGCTAGTACTTTGACATAAGGTAAACAATACCTAGTACAGTTTAATGCATCTACCGGTGAAATGATTCAAAGCTGGCTTTGTACGTGATAGTTATCTAAATTGGGTATACAATTTAGATAGCACATGCAACGTTCTTATCATTTATGCAGATATAATCCATTTAGCTATGAAATTGTATTTGCAATTACACTGAAGATAAGGTAACTTTCTCTAGTGTTTGACTTGTTGCTATTATTTCTTTTAGAGTGTTAGCCGATTGAGTTGTAAATAGTTCTGTGTCAGGAGTCACGGAAAGGGGAGGGCTGATGGCAAAAATCATGCAAAATATCCTGAGTTTGTTAACACACTACGGTGTTTAATCGTGAAGACTGCCTTGACACACCAATACTGACTTCAAACCAGCAACCTAGTTACACAAATAACCATCCAGAAGCGCAATTGCTGTCATCAGATTACCCTATATACCATGATCATCACCTTACTTTACCATGCCCACCACCACCTACCTTTACCCTATATACCATGCTGTATTATGCCTGCCGAAAACGACATTTAACGCTTAAGCGACCATTTACACTATGAAAGTTAATTGTGGCATGCCACTCCAAAGTTCTTCCTTCATCATACAGCAGCAAAAACGTTTTCATATTATGTGGCATAAAAATATGAATCTTTCCCGCATCGATTATTAATATTAGCGGTTACGTTGGTTGTGGCGATGTAATTTTGTAGAAGTATTTTTCATAATATTCTATTATTATTAATTCCTTGCCAACAATTTCACAATGACCTGTAATACCGGTACCAAATAGTAGTTCAAATTCGGTCCCTTTATCCAGGATGTTTATATTAAAATATTTGGCACACCTTCGTACTTGACTTTTATACTGCGAACATGATAGTAAATTCTTTAATGCGTTACAACTATAACCCAAAACACCCCACGCGAATTGAGCGTACGAGTTTAGTACAAAGGGAACCATATCCGTTTATCTACCTATTAGACGTGTAGCTTCTCCCACAGTACACGTAGTGACACAATACGAAATACACTATCGGACAAAGCAGAAGGATGAAACAGCGAATCAATGGAGGTAGATGCAGAGAATGCAACGAAATGTAATTAGATCCTATGTGTTCCTATCTACTAAAAAATTAATTGTCTACAATCTTATGAAATATCAGATAGGTCTTGAATATAAAACATATTTACCGTACAGCAATTGAACACGTGATTCGGAAAAGGGCCAAAGTCCACGACATTCTTTTTCTCTTTCCGAACTGATAATCGCAACTTTGTGAACTGCGACCCTTCAAAGATCAAATTAATTTTAAACATACATGCTCATGTGTAATTAGCAGGATAAGGGACCCACTTTTTGACAGATATTAGGAATATTGTAAAGCATGCAACTCTCTGACAATGAGAAAAAAATAATTTCTTTGACTTCGGCCTTTTTCCGATTCATATTTTCAATTGCACGCCAGTGATTCTTCCAGAACCCCGCCCTTTTTGGGAGTGTCAGTCCTTAATTCACGAGTACACCACCTAACTTTAAAACGTCACTTAACGTCAAATATAGGTAGAAACTGTGAAAATTTCCACCCTCCCAATTTTGACTTTACATCCACTAAACTGAAAATGCTGCAGGAATACCTGAGGTAAGTTCAATTCACCGACTGTGATATTAATCAAGTATGCAATTCTGAATATGTTACTCGATCTTTTATTCAGTGGTATTCTCGGAAACCTTAACTACACGAAAATCACTAAGCGTCTCTAACCTTCATGGCTCTCCTTCTTCCAATTAATTACAAATATAGTAACTTGGTTCTAATATGTAATAATCATTTATATCTTCTCCGCTTCTGAAACATAAAATTAGAGCTGAAGAGGAAAGAAAAACTTATAATTGAGAAAAAACTATAACATTTGGCTCTTTCTATGTGTTATGGTTGACTATTTGAAGGAGGCTCGACATATTAACCACCCAGAGTAAACACATATTAACATAACGTTCTTATGTAATTTAAATAATACATGGAATGTTCTCTTAGTACCCCGTAAAGAGCAGAAATGCTCTCCATATATATCCCCACACACGAGGTTACTCTGAATTGAATTTTAATTTCATTTTACGTCTTTTGGATATCAGGAGTTGGCGGGGGAGAGGATATTGCAAGGTAGACTACCAGGACTTATTTTGTAGGTACAATCCCAGCGTTTGCCTGGTGGGGCAGGAGTAAATCTGTAGAGTCTCGCGCTAGCATGGTCGGTCACTGGAATCGATTCCAACATCTCTACAATACTAAAGTAACGCTGTACCACTGAGCCACGGCCATCCGGTGTGTTTCTCTGAATGTAACGGTGTGATCTATGCGTAATCATCGTTTCAGAGCTAGCTCGAAGGACAGTTTAAAAATATCAAAGCAATGTACTTTGTATAATAAATATTAGAAAATTTTTAAACAAAAGAAACTTATAAAATGTGTAAATATGCATAGTTTATTTTACTAATTCTTGTATAGATAGTTCTTTAAATCAGGGTTGCAGGCATATAAAACCTATTATGACCCCTACAAAAATTTCAAAACTCTAACCATGAATTCAAATTGTTTAGCAATGCAAATATGGTAGTTACTAGCAAAAAGTTCTCTAAATTGTCATTGGCAAATGTTAATCGTATCGTATTGTTTAAAACCGCTCCTCATCTAATGAAAAATCGAATAAAGCACTTTAGATGACGAAGCACGTTACATTCTATGTAGGACATAGTGTCTACCACATTTTAAAGGAAGATCACAGTGCTTCAATATTATATTACTACAGGAACGAACATCTGCTGGCAATCGTCTCAACTCTTTATTTTCATATCAAATAATAAAGCAATTTTATTGATTTTAATTATTAAGAGATTAATTCACAACCTTAGGCAGAAAAATATAGTTTTTATCTAGTTATAGTCTTCGAAACCCAGGCCAGCATCAACCTGGCCGTCCCGTACAGACCACTACTATTAAAATAAAGGGAAAATATTTGCTATGCTGATACCAGGCCGATCTTCTCTGTTAGGTAATTGACTTTAAAGTCCGGGAAACTGAGCAAAATAATAAACAAATTAACGGGCAGTGGTCTGCAACAGCCAGGCCGGGCTGTTGTAGACCTGGGTTTGCACGACTCTATCTAATACTTTTGTCTCTAAGACCTTGTATGTCCATTGGTTAAATGGCATTTTTGGTGAACAAATGGTTTCTGGTCTTAATTAATGAAATTCCAGTTGCAAAATTCCTGGTATGGACACTAGTTGTACAAAACCCAATTTAGAATCTAAACTACGTTTTATGGACACAAACTTATCCTGTGAAAGTCAACGGCGAATTCCAATGGTTCATTGGTCAGACATTTTCAGATCTTATACTTGCCTCCCGTTAAAAGACTACTTTTGAATATATGGAAACAACTCGTATGAAGGTATCATCGTTAAGTGTCGACAAGGCTATCAAGCGTAAATTTGCAATGCTAAATAAAACTACTATTAAACAGATAACTTAAATTCTCATCTGCTTGAACATGCTTATATTAGGAGTACGTGGTCTAGATTAAACACTGTTGCTTGTACCTAGACATAATATATTAAATTTAATTTAGAAATTAATTTGGCTTTTGTACAACATCCACAAACGCTACTAGAAGAAGGCAATACCAGTGTTCAAGTAGAACATTAATTTTAATCAACGAAAAGTGAAAACTTGAGAACTGACATATATTCCTGTTAGCACATCGGATTTGGGATAATTCTTCATACATATTTATAATCTTTACTGAATTAGTGTCAAAGATTAGTCAACTCATGTGTGTCACGCGTGAGTCCAAATTTTCACGTAACCGATCGCACGGAGCCGCCGAATAATAGTGGTATGGTGTGTTCTTAACTCGTCTTCAATGGCACGATCGCTATTCCAAGGGCCCTCTTGCACATGTTCCTGATGATGTTCTTGGTACTGGTAATGCCTTCTTCCATTCGAACATGACGTTAGTCGGTGCCCACGGGGCTCATTTCGGAATGTTGTGTCACCGAAACAAAATGTGACATTTCAACGGCGAATGCCGCGTTCATTCGCCATTCCTGTCCCAAATCCCTAGTTAATGTGTGTTAAGGCTTGATGTGCAGAAACCTGCATAATAAAAAGAAAACAAATTTCTTGAAAATAACTCTCAATTGTGTGTTCTAAATGGTTCATTTTCACACGACCCTGTTCAACAATAAACTGTCTCCTGATTGTTTGGGTGTTCCAGCCAGTTTTCTGGACGTATACAGAGTTTGTGACACATAACCTCAGTCGATTCCTTTTGTTGTGTTGCTAAGTTCGTTTTCCATCAGACATCAAAGCGATAATTTCATTCAGAACAACCAAATACGATGATTTTCGAAATCAGTAATTTACTCCTCACGGAAAAACTAATTAAAGAAACGTAATTTGTCATTTTACAGGTTTTCATAAGACTGACTTTCAGATTAAAAACAACGCTTTTCACAATTGCAGAAATAATACTGTTGTAGCTAAAATGTGTAAAGATATCAGCGATAGTAGATTTTAAGATTTAGGAAAATTGTAGTAAATACCTTAATCGGGTAATTGATATAAAAGTCAGAATTTCCTAAATGAAACCTTTGATCATGTGTATTAATAATTATTAGAAGGATTTGTGCTAAATATTTTGAAGGGAATTAACTAAAACGTATGTCGCAATACTGCTCATTACTCAAACTAATCTCGGAGTTACGTGATTCTTGATTTTTTCCTTTGGGAATAATGCCACCCACTATCTTTAGTAATTCACAACAGGAACGAAAATTAAATTAGGATTTCATTAGCCATCTTGTTTTATTCTACAAACCTCTAGCGCACGGTACTTAAAAGTGAACCAAAAGACCAGGAAAGGATGTATTTTTTCACCTGACAAGTCTCTGTTTTAACAAAAAATCACACATGAATGAAATATAATAACGCAGGGTTAATTAGCTCATGCATATTCCTTTCGTATGACTTACAGATGTACGTCGTCTGTAAATACTTGGTATTTATTCAGGATTTATCAGACGAGATTTTTTAAAGGAAATCTGATAAATACTATTTTATATTCATGATACATTTTCTCGTAATTGTACATTTTCTTTATGCTATAAAAACTCATTCCATGACTTTGATAAATTAGATGTAATATCATGGGCTCACAGGCAAAACAAATAAGTAAGTAAACTACTTTTGGAGAAAATAAAAGATAATAAGGTAGGGTTTTTGCTTTTGGGTATTTTATATAAGGAGAAGAAAATTTAGAAATGTAATAAGCCTTCATAATTTCGTATCCCAAACGAAAATTTTTGCAAAAATCAAGGGGTCAATTTGTGGGGTTCTGGGGTACCAAGGGGTGCGCGCTGTTCTAATTTCTGCGTACAGCTAAAATTTTTCAAGCACAAATCAAAGAGAGATTTCAACTGAGACGTTCAGTGAAACCCGAACACGATATTCCAAGTAGTTATCGATCGTATTCCTGAATAACTAATGCGATCACACGCAAAATGGACTTGTGAGGTTTCGGTACAAAACGTGAAGGATTCTAAACACTACTTACAAATCTCAATATAATAAAGTTAACTCTTGTTCACGGTGCTTTCAGCGGGTTCCTATGTGGGGTTCTGGGGTATTGTGGGGTAACCCCAGAATCGACTATCGAAGTTCGTCCGATTTTGTTATAGGCAAAATGTACAGTATCACACAACATTACATTAAGTGAAAATTTGAAGTAGATAAGTTAAACAGTTACCAAGATATGGCGCGGCAAACATTTGACCCCATGATAAAAGGCATGGGGTACGGCAATAAGACGATGTGCTACTCCAAAACTAACCATGGGAATAATCAAGTAGTTTAAAACTATCGTTCACAGTGAATTTTAAAGTAACCTGTGTGGGCTTGTGGGGTTCCAAGGGGTATGCGCTGTTCTCATTTATGTATATATGTCAAATGTTTCAAGCAGAAATAAGAGAGAGGCTTTAACTGAGACGATTAGTGAAAACCCCAACACGATATTTCAAGTAGTTATCGAGATATGCCTTAATAACTATCGTGACCCCACGAAGAATGAGCTTGTGGGGTTTCGGTACAAAACGGGAAGGATTCCAAATACTACGTAACAAGACTTCATAATAACATGTATTGTGTCTCTGTATGCACTAAAACCTTGTTGATCCGAAAGTAGTTTATTCGTAACTATAGTTTATCTGGATTGATTTTCGAAAGTAAATAAAGCAATTTCTCGTCAGTTTCAAGCTACATGTACATCGTTTAGAAGTGAGCGAATCGAATTCATTCTCCGAATTGTAAATGTGTAGTGCTGTACTGTATTTGCTTTTAATTTATTAAAATAAATTTTATCGTTGCAAAATAAACCATTTTATTGCTGTATTTCTGCATTTGTAGGCAATCTGGTTTATACGAAATTTCTTGTGTGCGAAACGGGTCCGGTCTAATCTGGTCTAGATACTCTAGGTTTTAGTTTACGGTAAAACGTATTTCTACCATTCCTTTTATATATATATAAATATATATATATATATATATATATATATATATATATATATATATATATATATGAGGAGCCTATAAGGTCTTTTCATCCACCGTGGACTGTAGCTCCCACTAGAGGGTTATGATCTCTGACCTCTTTCACCCCTTCTAAGGATGGATTTAAAATACACTCCAGAGCATTTCTCCTAAAAAAAGAAACACTGAATCTCCTGTACTTGTCCTTGGCCAGGACATTATATTAAGCGGCAATCGACAACTTAAGAGCAGGAACAGAAGCAAGCAGGATATGGTACCTCTGATTAATATGGCATAATTACAACGAACTAATTAAATAAATGAGAAATTTGTGGAAATAAAGAAATTTCACAAGACTATTTAAATAAATAAAATTAGGGCTTATACCGAATTTTAAACTGTAAATTAACTTAGACCTTTATTCGATTTTTAAAATTAGATTTAGATTCAGCATGCAAAATGCACAATTTCACGCACTCCTTTGAAAATTCAGGAGAAACGTACTATTTCAGTCTTCAAAACCTACGCACCTAATGCAGTAATTGCTTACGATGAAGACAAGATCTAATTAAGTTTATTTTTTTGTTGATGTAAATTTCTTCCACTGATACTTTGAACCAGGTTACCTGTAACAAAACTCAATTTGCATTTTAACACAAACATAATGTTTTAAAATTTTAATGGCAAATTTCGTACGCGATATGAACTGAAATGCCCGTCTGATTCAGAAAACACATTTCTCGCAGCCCTTGCCTGACATCTAGTGGTCCTTCGCAGAATCCTTCTGAATGCCTTCACTTCTGCCACCTAGTGTTAATGGTTTTAAAAAGTGTCAACTGCTAATGTCAGAAAACGGTGAGAATGTGGGAAATAGAGTTTAATATCAGGTAAAAATGATGATTTTGTCTGAGTGTGAAGGCACTTATAAATTGTCAGTAAACTCAATTAATGTGTATTAATTCCGGTAAATCATTTTCCACTACTCGGGTGTACAAAAATATATTCAGAATAGCATACACCAAATACTAGTATATTGTTTCTGACATTTTGGAATTGTAAAGCGAAACTTTATTTATAGAATATTTCTTTTCATCAATAGTGGGAGCGAAGTGGACTATGAAAGAACATCCTGAAGTTTCATTTGAACTAAGGCGAGTTCTAACAACTATAGATATAAATAATATATAGTGTTAAATCACAAATAGATTTTACTTTATAATTTGTATTTGCATGGGGTGAGGAACTGGTGGTCGGCCAATTAAAGAACTCGTTCACTTTCTTTGCTTTCAGATTTCTTTCGTGGCCTAATACTTACAATTTTCAACTCTTGCATCTTTCTAAACCACAATAAAGCATTTAAACTCAAATTTTGCATATGTTTCGCATTAGGATTATTTTTACGAAACTAAGCGATATTCACCAGTCGTCGTCCGTTCTGAACCAATTGTCAACCACATGCCAAACCAAAGAGAAATATTTATACTCTTACATTCAGAAATACTGGATAATTATCAATTAGACCTATTCGAAATAAAGTGGGCAAGTTCGTATAAAAATACAAAAAAACATATCTCTTTAAAATTAAGAGAGATCCAACCCCTAATTAATATACTGTTAAAAGACAGATTGTTAGGAAGAGTTATGATGGGTGTTCTGGCGGAAGGCATGATTTGAACCGACGGTCGCAGAGCAAGGTAAACCGATTGTGGTTTGCCATTGTCTTCCATTAGATGAAGATGATGGTCTAAGGAATGCTAAAGAATTGAACACGGAAGTCTTGATTACAAGGCAGTGAGCGTTCCCACTTATTCACATGGGACTATGTTAAGAACAAAAGAGACATAAATTTAACATCACAACAAAACTAGGTAAGAACCACCACTTATCAGCGGCCGTGACCGACAATATTAACGCTCTTGAATTCTATGAACCTAAAGTTGGCGACAGTAATATTCTTAGTAGATATGACTAGTGATATTTATTGTAATATAAAACCAAAAAGAGGACATTTGGAAAGGAAGAAGAACAATTTACAACTATTTGAAAAATCGAAGCTTTACCCTAACGTTCAGGACACTCTTTTTAACTCCCAGATAGCACTTCCAGTTATCTTTTAAGGTAACCAAAGGAGCTTTGTATTTTGTATTCTTTCCTGTATACAATATCAGTTTCAATACCTGGTTAAACTCAAATATTAAGTTAAACCGCTTCGGAAATTGGAGTTAGTTTTTATACACATTTTTATGACATAGGTCTTGTTTTAATTACATTTATGGGTAAATGGCCTATCACTAGGACGAACTGAGTTGTTTCTGGTTTTCAGAAGATAGTGAATGTGGAACATGATGATTTTGAGGGAAAATAGAGTTCAAAACTTGATATTTAAATTTATTTGTGATTTCTCTCTCTCTCTCTCTCTCTCTTAAAGTACAACAGGAAGAAAAGTACGAGGAACTAGCTACAAGTATTAATAAAACACACTGAAAATAACAACTCAAATATATTTTTCATGAGGCAGCCATGGTCTAAATCTTAAACATGTTTGAATAATGACCTTCTTTACTTCGGCAAGAACGTTCAGGCCTTTGTATATGTAATACATTGAAAAGATGAACCGATAATGGTTTGACATTGCCTCCGAACGGGTGGATATGAGGTCCTAAGGAATACAATTTAAACTTGATTTCAAAAACCACTGCGTTCAATTTATACCAATCCCGTATGCGAAACATACTCATTACAAGTTGAATCATGCTCAAATTCTTCGACCCTAAGAATGTTTCTTAACTTTAAGTAAAGGACTTCAGCGTAAAATGGTTTCTGTCATTATCAAAATAGTATGTAGTTATTCTGATAACAGTTTTATTCTGTTACGTACAACAGGATTCCTTTACAAGTTTTTTTCGGTGGATCTATCCGGACTGTTTGACACACCAAAACAGTTTTAGAAAAGTACGATCGACAACTGATCAACTATATATCTGGTGTAGTAAAAAGTAATCCATTATTTTGCCAATAGATGGCTTCAGTGATCTGTAGCTCGCGTTGTTTAAGTCCGATCGGGTTCAACGAGATGGCGTTCAAACGATGAGATTGCGTACTACAAACACTGTTCAGATAGTTGTGATGAGTTGACTCAGTGTTGTGTGAGCGCGCGTCAAAATGGACACTAGCAAAGAGAAAATACGCTATATTTTACAGTTTTTCTTCGATAAAGGCGAAAACGCAAGCCAGGCGGCTGCAAATGTGAATAGTGTTTATGGTCCTGATACTGTAACAGCCAATCACGCGCAATTTTGGTTTCGTCGATTCCGTTCCGGTAATTTTGACGTCAAAGATGTACCACGCACTGGAAGGCCAAGTGTCGAAAATGTCGATAAAATCATGGACATTGTCGCGTCCGACCGTCATGTAAGCACTGTTTCGATTGCCCAAGAGCTAAACATTGCACAAAAACCGTGTGGAACCATTTGCATAAGGCTGGATACACAAAGAAGCTTGATGTATGGGTGCCACACGAGTTAACGCAAAAAAACCTCATCGACCCAGTTTCCATCTGCGAATCGCTGCTGAATCGCAACAAAAGCGACCCATTTCTGAAGCGGTTGGTGACTGGTGATGAAAAGTGGATCACTTACGACAACGTCGCGCGAAAACGGCCGTGGTCGAAGTGCGGTGCGCCGGCGCAAACGGTGCCCAAGCCAGGATTGACGGCCAGGAAGGTTTTGCTGTGTGTTTGGTGGGATTGGCAGGGAATTATCTACTATGAGCTGCTCCCCTACGGCCAAACTCTTAACTCGGAACTATACTGTCAACAATTGGACCGTCTGAAGGCAGCAATCCCCCAGAAGCGCCCAGCTTTGGCCAATAAGAGAGGTATTGTGTTCCACCAGGACAACGCCAGGCCACACACATCGATAGTGACTCGCCAGAAGCTTGGTTGGGAGGTTCTTATGCATCCACCTTATAGTCCGGACCTGGCACCGAGTGATTACCATCTGTTCCTGTCCATGGCGAACACGTTTGCTGGTGAAAAGTTCGCTTCAAGAGAGGCTTGTGAAAATCGACTGTCTCAATTTTTTGCCAATAGGGACAAGGGCTTTTATGAGAGGCATCATGATATTACCTTCCAAATGGCAAGACGTTATCGAACAAAACGGCGCATATGTGACTTAAATCGGATCATTCTAACTATGGTAAGTCAAGCCTTCAATGTCATGCAAAAATAATGGATTACTTTTTACTACACCAGATACGTATAATCAGACATATCTTTAAAAAAAAACGTTAGGAAAAGAATATAACCACCTACCATGTATTCGTAGACTTTAAAACAGTCATGGCACAATAAAGCGAGAGCAACTGTGGCCTTAGAGAGAGTTAGAGATACCATGCAAACTGATTCAGCTATGTAAACTCATTTTCATGGACTCAATAGCCAAGGTAAAAATCCAAAAGAATATATCCTAACAATTTCCTATTGAGAAAGGAGTAAGACAGGGAGACGGACTGGCACCAATACCGTCCAATCTTGTGCCGAAAGCAGCAGTTCGTCGAGCAGACATAAAAGGGAAAGTACCTTAATAAATGACAGCTATCAAATTCTCGCGTACGTGGATGATATCAACCTGATGGGGAGAACCATAAAGAGCGTTAAAGACGTACTCTATAGACTAGAAAAAGGAGCTAGGATCCTTGGGTTAAAATTCAACGAAGATAAAACCAAGATCATGTATCTATTTATAGGAAAGAAACAATATGGAGAAAACGCGTACAGAACATAAACATGGATCCATACAAATTTGAAATACTGCAGGAACTCACTTACAGGGGTTCAATAATCTCCGCAAAGAACGACCAAGCAACAGAAATAGAGAGAAATCATGGCAACCAACAGAGTATACTTTGTACTACTCTCCCTACTCCAATCTCGCTACGTCATCAAAGCAACTAAAATCAGAATATACAAAACTTTGATTCACTCAATTCATACCTATGGCTCAGAATGCTGGACGGAACGAAGATGCTCAAATGTTAAATAACTTTGAAAGGGAAATACTCTGGAAAATATATAGTGACGTAGAAATCAACGACGACCTGTACAGAATAAGATACAACCATGAGCTATATGATTTTTATAAGAAAAAGGATGTTGCCTTTATAAAAGTTAACAGCTCACGATGGCTAGGTAATGTTAGAATGAACGAAAGCAGTACAGAAATGAAAATATTGCATGGACCTATTAATGGGAGGGGCCGTAGGAGACGACCAACAAGCAGATGGATTGACGCTGTTCTAAGACAAAGGACGACGGCATTCAGAACTGGAAAAGGATGCTGCAAGACCGTAAAAAGTCGAGGCGAACTCTGTCGGAGTGAAGACTCGTCTAGAAGCTGTAGCTCTATGAAGAAGAATATGAAGTAAAAACGCAACCTACGAAGCTATAAATACCATATTGATATCAACTTCTGAATGTGGGGTTTTCATTCATCTTTATGAATGAAATTTTAACCTCCCTGCAAAGCAAGCTTCTAGTTGAACATTTAATGATCATTTCTTGTACGGGGTCAGATCTATAAAGTTTCAACCCTGAAACATAATTATGTAACGTACCGGTTGCTGTCTGGAAGATGATTTGTTCTTGAAATCCTCTCCCGAAAAGGAAAATCCAACCACAAAGTCCGAAGATTTAACCTGATACTGTGCAATAACCCACTCGCCAGTTCTCAAGTTGTACACTCAACCCAAAATTTATTACAGCTTTACAATCTGCCGTAGTAGGCCTATGATACATTATTTATTCGATACAAGATAAATTTTCGAGTTTCACAGAATTAAAGTATGTCCTTTTACTGTGTTATAAGCGAGAATTTTCTTCGAAAATTAAAGTTACTTTATATTAATTGGTGCTCCCACAACTACTGGTACCACCAGTGTGCACGTGTATGATCAAAATAATTTGTAGTTATTCACATAGTTTTTTTTCTTTCTGTTACAATAGAATTCCTTTACAAGTTCTTTCAGTGCATCTATCCGGGCTGACTACATTTCTCCAGATGTTTAGTTTAGAGTTTCTTAAGCATCTTGGTATGAGTTGTAGTTTTTTTTATTTAGGGTGCCCACCTTTCCACCCCTGCCTCTCTGCGTTCTTTGCACAGCTTAGGTCGTGCACTTGGAAGGGCGTGCAGCGCGCACTACTTAGTGCTTACCAGCCTGGGCAGGCTTGTCCCTGGAGATTGTTGGATTGCCGGAGTTCCGACATTCCAAAGATCTATGTTCCGTCTGTCTGAGACAGGTGGTGTTGCGGGGCGGTCTTTGTGACCCGGCGTTCTTAATGTTCTCCGGGTCTTTGTTCCTAAGTTTGGAACTTTTGTTGGGAGGGAAGTCCCTATCCACATATATGCTTTATTTCATACGAATTACATATATTACATAGAAGCCAAACACAAGACACCAGAGGACAAAACAAACGTTAAACTGGAATTAGGCTTCTTCTTCTTTTCTTCTCGCCTTCTGCTTCCCTGTAACGAAATAAAGAAAAAAGAAAGGTATTTTTTTAGTCTCTTCTTCTTCTTTGCTGCATCTCAATTTGTCACAGAGCCACTAGTATTTCATTGGAAAGTCCAGCTTGGCTATTTCTGTTCCTCCTTTCTTCATACAGTTGGATATATGCATGTCTATTCTTCTCCATTTACACTCACATACACTCTTGGGTTTATTCGCTAAGCTTCTGTGGGGTGCTGCTTCCGCAGCCCACATATACATTAGTTCTGTTTTCATATATAATTCCTCATTCTACACTATTTGACTTCATCCTGGTCCCTCCACCATTTCATTCACACTCTCACACTAATTGAGTGTCTTTTGCAGGATTTCCGTACAAAGCACTCTGCTACTGGTTTCCAACAGCTCTCAAGTAGTCTTTATATTGCTCGAGTTTGTTTTTCCGACTTTGTTGTACTGTTTTAACGCGCAAGACGTTATATTTTGTCTATGTCTATTGTTCATGATCTGTTATTCGCGTTACACGGTTGTCGCGGTCGCGGTTCGCGTTTGTCACAGCTGTTGCGGTTTATAGCTGTCACAAAAAAGCTCACTGGTGGCAGTTCTGGGTGTTTTTCCATACGTCCCTCTCACGGTCTCCCAGCCCCGGCCACAAATTTTCTTCTGTGGTACTCTGAAACTTTGTTTGCCTTTTCGCGGAGGACCACCACTAGTTCTGGAGTTCTCAGAACTGTGTAAATAGGCGTATCCCCCAGGATAGCTCTCTGTTCATTAACCAGTTCGTTTGTTTCCTCACACCTTAATACTGTGTGCTCCGGGGTCGAAACCACTCCACACACGCGGCACATATCCTCTACAAGCTGGAGATCCCGTAGCTTCTGTGTGTATGGGCCATGATCGGTTATGAAATGCATTAGGCCGTCTTCTATTTCAAGTTGCAGTCCGACTCTCTCCGCCACGTCCGGGAAAAAGCTGAAGACTCTTCTCGCTTTTGTTGTTTTCTCCCATTCGTCTTGCCACGCTCTGATTAAGATTTCTTGTATTTCTTTTCTGTCTCCTGCTGTTTGGTGTAGAATTGTTCTGACTTTGTTTTCGTTGTTTTTCTTTAACCAGTACGCGGCTCCTAATCTCTTAATTTGTAGGTACATCTGCTGTCGCAATCTGAAGCGCCTCCACTGATGTTGTTCGGTATGCTCCCGTTTCTGTCTGATGTCATCCATGCGGTGACACGATGCACTGGCGGCGTAACCCACTACTGAGCGTATTATGACGTCGTGGTACGTTATTATTTTTAGTGGTATACGATACTCTTTCGTTGTAATGTTTACTATTTTGTGTGCTACTTTGTTTGCTTTGTTTTTTACTTCAGTTGCATGTTTTCTGAAATTTAGCTTTTCGTCCAATATTGTGACTAAATATTTAAATTCCTTAACTCTTTTGACTTATGTATTATTGATTTTGATTGTAGGTCCTCTGTTATAGTCTAGGTTACCTCTAAAGATCACATATTTTGTTTTTTCTGCTGAAATTGACATCTTATTGTTATTGCACCACGCCGTCATATAGTTTATTTGCCTTATTTTCTAGGTTATTTCGGCTGTTGCATTTAATCACGACCGCCAGATCATCTGCGTATCCCACTGCTCTTTCCACATTTTCCATCTCATCCAGCATCTGCAGGCATGGCTGGAATACTATATCCCCGACAACCGGACCGAGCACAGAGCCCTGCGGACAACCCTTTGTTGGTGTCTTCTGCACATCTTTCAAGACTATTTCACAACTTTCCATATTGTAGGATGTATATTTAGATTTTTGAGTGCTTTTAGCACCGAGGGCCACCATACGTTATCAAAGACCCCGCTATGTCGAAAAATATTGTTAAAACATATTTACAGTTATCATTTTTGAGATTATTTATGCTACCGCAAACCTCGTTGATTGCGTCCTCTGTCGATTTGCCACGACGGAATCCATACTGTAATCTGCACTGCTCAAGGTTTACTCTTTTTACATTTATTCTTTTCAATAATTTTTCAAAGATTTTGCTAATTATGTTTAGCAGACAGATTGATCGGTAGGACTTTGGGCTAGTTTTTTGTTTATCTTCTCCTTTTAACAATACAATGAGGTTTGCAGTTTTCCATGCTTTTGGGAATTTTCCCTGCTTCAGGCATTCGTTGAATAGTCTCGACATGTACGGAGACCAGTATTCTGGTATCGCTTTATAAATCTCGTTCCTAATTTGGTCCGGGCCCGGAGCTTTATGTGGTTTTAGGGTCTTTATCGCAGCTGCTACTTCTTCATTGGTTATCCATGGCATCTCTTGGTTGTTATTTTCATAAGGGGTGTGTGTTGCCTCTTGTCTTATTCTTTTATTTTTATCATTATCGTCTTCTACTTGGTTATCCGGGAATAGTTTTGTGACTAATAGTTCCATTGTTTCACGTCAGTTTTTTGTATATGTGTCATCTTCTTTCTTTAATGTGTGTAATATCCCTTTATTTTTTATTTTTTGCATTACGATCTTGTAAGGCATACCCCAGATATCCTTACATAGGTTTTCATCCACAAACTTAGCCCAAGTTTTCTTTTTGGTTTCGTATATTTCTTTCTCGAATTTTTGCTTTATTTCTCTATAGTTAAGTCTTATTCTTCTCAGTTCGTGGTCTCCAGCCGCTCGGTAACTTTTTCTGCTTGCTTTCATTTTTCTCTTTAATTTATCCAAATTCCGAGTCCAGAGCAATTTGCGGTTGTTATTTCCTGGTGTCGGTGCCGTTTTCATTACTGCTTCAATAGTTTCTTTTTCTATATCTTTTGCAAAGTCCTCTAGGTCAGCATTTTCTTCGATTTGTGGTAGTTTTAATTTCTCTAACTAATTAATTTTTTGAAGTTTAGTTTTTTACATTATAGTTAATTTTGTTTGGTTCTTCGTTAAATTGTTTATCATCTTTGTTCGCTAGGTCTATATTGAAGGCAATGACGCTGTGCTGGCTTGTAGTAACATCTTCCATTACTTTCCATCCATTTATGTATGTGTTCAGGTTGCCCCTTGTCAAAGTCACATCTATGTTACTTGCCGCCCCAGCCCTTCCCTGAAAAGTTGGCGGTTGGTCTGCCTTGTTTTGACCAACTAGTTGATATAGATTTATTATATCCTTGTATTTTTCTCCTTTTTCGTCCTTTTCAGGGCAGTGCCAAAGCGGTGATTTAGCGTTTATGTCTCCCAAAATCATTACATTTCCCCTATAAAACCCCTCCAAAATTCGTTCAAGTTTATGTACAAAGATATCAGCTGGCATAGATAATTGGCTGTATATATTTACAGGTGTTATTTTGTCACCTCCCAGGCCCATGCTCAGCGCCTGGATCCACCTGCAAGTGTTTTTTGAATCTACTAGTACATCTATTTTCTTGTTAAAGATAATCACAGCCACCATTGGATTTGGATCATCTTATATTAGTATTCTGTCATCTGTTCTCATTCCCGTCATTTTGCCCTTATTGGTATAAGGTTCTTGGACACACGCTACATCCACTTGCTCCTTGTCACATTATAGCCTAAGTTCGTGTGTGGCTAGCTTGGATCTGTCTAGATTGACTTGGACAAATTTGAACATTTTATTGATTTCTCAAGTGGATATAGCATGCTGGAAATTTGAGTGTCGGTTCGAAAATAACTCGTCCATATGCCATCACAAATTGACGGCATACATTGTTAAGTTGAAAGCACTCATCTCTTCTTTGAAAGACTCTAATCATCAGCTTCCATAGTTCTTGCGGATCTGAGGTAATTCCGTTTGCTCGCATATGAATCATGTCTACCTCGTCAATCACCGGGAAGTTAATACTTTTCCCATTGCTATGGATATTTCTAACAATGGTTCTTAGTGCTGCTACGAGCATTTAGGGTTCCTCTAGTCTTGAAAGTATGTAGGCCTTATTTAGATTATCATAAATTATGTTAGGGTTATTCCCATCCTCCGGTTCGTCTTCTTCAGCTGATCCTTCATCAGTTCCTTCGCAGTTGTTCTCTTTTGTGGTTTCTAGTTCTATCTTGTTTTCTTTTGGAGTTTCCTTGTTTTTCTTTCTTTTGTGAAATCTAGGTATTCATGATTTCCATCCTCTCCTCTTTTTCTTCAGATGATTTTTATCGTGGCAATTTGCAACGTCTCTATTCTCAAGCTCTTTGGTCTTGTTTTTCTTTCACCATGAGGTTTCTCTCCTCCTCCTTCTCCGACTCGGAGTTCGACCAGTCACTCTCACTTTCATCTCTGATTATGTTCCACATTCTTTTTGTCTTCAAACAGTTTCTTCTCTTGCACCACCATCTCGAAGCCTACGTTCTTAATAGTTTTCTCCATTTTTTAAGTATAAGTAATACCTCCTGGGGGTCTTTTCTCCATAGGCCCATACCTACTGCCGGGATCGTGATTTTTGCTCTTCCTTCTTCGTTTATCCCTACATTAAGTTCATGGTTGTTTCAAGGTCTCCTAAGAATGTCTCTCTTGATGACTTAATATTCATAAATTTGCTGTTATATCTATTTTTTGACTAATAGATATTGAGTTCTTTATCGTTTTCTTGTGTAATGTTATAGTGTTCCAATTTTTCGATTTCATATTCGTCATGTGTGAGAGCCACAAGCTGTGGAAAACCTCTCGGGAAAGTTGTCAAGTCCGGGTTTATATAGTGCATTACTATTTGTTCTTCATGCTGCATATCGACGTATCCATTCTTGATTATGAGGAAGTTGTCTATTTTGGTTGATGTTCCTTCGTTTATCCATTTTTTAAGTATCTCCAGCTTCTTGGTTTTATTGAATTGTATGAGTCTGTTCCTACTCCTTCTTATTCTGCATGGGGGGGGGGGTCTTTCTTTTTGTGGATTTTTGTTCTTGGTCATGGGTCGAATTTGGATTATTGTCCATAATCGAACCTATCTATTACTCTTTGTAAAGCAAGTTTATATTGAGGGCATTCCTGTTGTTTTTTGGCCTCACACAGCTTCTTCGTCATCCTACATGGTATGCAGACTTCTTGTTCCTTGTCTTTAGTTGTAGTATTAGTAGTAGATGAAGAGTTATAGGGGTAGTGTTAGTAGTGATAGTATAGTAATAGTAGTAGTATCCACAGGTTTAGTATAAATGCCAACGCGATTGAGCCAAGAACAAGCAATGTAGTAGTTGGCGTGGAGAACCTATGTTGTTTGCAGTAGCAACGACGAAGCCACACCGAACTAATTCTAGCAAATCTTTCTGTATGATTAACAAAGTTACCTATAGCTTGTAGCATAAAACACAGCTGATAAACATATAGCAGAAATACCTAAAATATGGGACGGTAGTAACAGTGCAAGTTACTCAACAATGGCTACGAAAATTGGACCCCTGGGGTGGGAGACGAAATCAACAAATATGACATTAATAAAAACATTTTTATCTATGGCCTTTAGGCCTCTAAGGCTCAGGGCGGGATAAGGGATAGGCATGGATTCCATAAGGTGTCGACAGGGCCAATACTCAAGGTGCTATTCCGGTATTTGCTTGGTGTGATTGAGAAATAAACTTCAGTAAGAATGGTCGGCCGCTGGAATCGAACCCTTCTAAAGATCAACCCTAATATTAATGGGGGGCCCGAACCACGCTTGAGTTTGAATCTGAGAAAGAGTGCGGGTTCACACACCAACATGCGATGCATCTTCCCACCACTTAATGTTACGTCTGTCGTAGTAGAGCCACGAACCAGTGAATCGATTTCAAATTAATTAATGGGATCGCCGTGACTCAGTTGGTAGATCACTCACCTCTAGTGTTAGAGTCGTTGGATCGATCTCTGCTCATCCCATATTTGTTTTGTTGTGAACAAACACCGTGTGCGTGAGTTTTCTCGGTATTCTCCTGTTTCCCCCCTTATATCTTCATCCCACCAATTCATCCCATCATCATCCATACAACCTAAAACCATAGTTGCCTAAAGACCTTAAAATAAAGATTCAAATTTAAATTCAAATGAATTGATATACAGGAAAATTATCTTACATACGCCCATGAAATAAATTGGAAAGCCTATTAATAATAATCTTCGTAGATAAAGTACCGGAACTATATTAGATTGGATGGACAAATGAAGGAGAGACTGATTGACTACATGCATATCTTACATTAGATGTAGTAAATTCTTTCAATAATCTCAATTTATTTGAATAAAATTTGAATTTTTTTTTATAGTTTTAGGTGTCTATGACTTAGGCCATGATAGGATAAGTGAACGAATGCGAATAAGAGTCAGCCAGGACCTAAGATAAAGTGAGAATTCCGACATTTACCTCGTTAAATAAGCAAACTCATATATCAAACAAAGGGCCTTCCGAAAATCAAGCCAATGCTCTAGTCACTGAGCTACGGTCGCTCGATTTGATTTACTAGATACGTGTAAAACACACAATGACGACAATGAATAAATACTGTCCAAAGGCCTTTCGATTTTCCAAAGAACTTCAAACTATTTATGCAAAAAATGCCAAAAGAAATATTTTACGGAGTGGGAGAGATATTCAAGAAAAAAACATCAAATTTTCTTCTAAATAAGTTTACTTAAAATTGTTTAAACGATAAGCATGTTTTCATAATTAGTGATTTAATTATGAGGAAACATCTTTTGAAAAATATCTGTCCTTAAGACGCGATAAAGCATTTTAACAGCTACAGCAGTATTAAGTTCTGTTTTCAATGTAAAACCAACTACATTTCTAATATAGAACAACGATAGTAAAGAGAACTAAGAACATCAGATGGCAGGCCCTACATTGTTGTTTTCGTAACTCATTTGTACATAGACTGTAAATATTTTAATAAAATTTTAGTTCGGATTGTAGTTATTTAATACTTTGAAAAGTATCAAGCTCCCTTCTTAATTTCTAAACTGTAATGCATTAGTTATTCCAGATCTTTGAAAACAATCACAGTTCTTTACTTAGCTTCCTAAATCAAATCTGGAACTGAATTCATCCAAGCGAGTCGCGATTCCATTATCGATAATGGAAATTTTGTCTTGAAAGGTTGAAGGTCTTGCGACCTTCAGCCAAAATTATAAAACAAACATAGAAATATCTAAATAGGAAAAGAGGATTTTGAGTAAAATATAGGTTGTAAAATTATCACAAAATCACGTTATCCCTTAAAAAGTGTTTTAATTCATAAATATCCACATTTAATTCATGAAAGTACATTATCCCAATTTAATTCATAACTCAAAACAAGAGTTTTAATTAAATATTTTCAAAAATCTATTAACCCTATTAAATAGAAGGATTATTTTAAAAATTAAAATATTAAAGGGTAAATATCGAACTCTGATATTACAAGTGAATGAAATTGGGAGGAACTTTTGAGCCTAGAAATTTAAAATTTGTTTTATACTGCACATCAAATTATGCCTGTGTGTTTTCTATACCTTGCGGTTTAATGTTTCTTGTGACATTTCCATAGTAACCTTACAATAATACAACATGACTTTGATTGTTGTTTCTGTCTTGTATTTCAGTGTTGCATACAGTATTGTAGCCAGCAAGTTATCATTAGCAAAGGCACAAAAAGTACTTTCATCCACTGTTCTAAGTCTCTACCTCTGTTCTTTCCATATGAAGTTATTTTCGTTAGATAGTTATGAAACGAAGGTCTTTGAACAAGGTGAACACATGGTGGGTTTCCATTATCTTTCATCAGATGAAGATGACATCTTAAGGACGGGATCTACAATTATATTGGATTCTGAATGTTCAATGTATCCTCACCAGAAATCAAAACCGGAAACTCTTGTTTCCAAGGTGATGTACTAAAATCTATGCACCCACCGAGAACATTCACTGCTGGGTAATCGTCTTTTTGCTTACGAAGTAAAAGAAATTGAACTTTGTTGTGCGTATGCTACATGTAATTTTTATAACATCACCAGAACTCCTAATATTTGCAATTATTACAATTACTAATTATCAATACCACTACGATTGGATTTAGCGGTATGGGTCAATACTATTTTTAGCACTCTGTAGTGTCTCCTTTTGTTTGTACACATGTGCAAGTGGCGCTCCTAAACCTTCGTAACGATTTGTTTCCTAACCTACTTTGTCAGATGATCAACAGGCAAGAAATCTGAAGACCTATTGTGCCAAACAATGTTTCTGCCATGTTTGGTGCTGCTATGGCGAAAAATAGAGGAAGTATTAAAAACTATAATTTTATAGAAAATCGGCTGGCAACACTGGTAAGAGGGTTGCTTGGCAACGTTACTGTTTTTTGAATTGTGTCGAATAATGTTTATGTCAACTTTGGCGCAGCTAGGTAAAACTGAATGCAAGGAATTTGAAAAAATAATTTTAATAACATTTTTTTAGAAAATGACCTAGCAACACTGAACTACTGCACCAATCATGATGGCTATAGGGGGCTTGAGCGAGTATAATCAAGACATTTCGAACGGCACCTCAAGTATCTCTCTGCATCTTGTACTTCCTGAGATTTAATTTTTAGACACGGACTGGACACGGACAGAATAAGTGGGATTACAAGATCCCTTTTCGCTATCAAGGTACCTAATGTCGACCTGGTTGTCGTGTGGGTGAAGGCCACAAGCCAGCGACTAGAAGATGGCGGGTTCGAATTCCGGCTGGGGCATGGATGCTTGTGAAATTTAGAAACTTAACAGCTACATGGACTCGAGACGGGCCGAAGTCATTAGTTACAAAAATGTGCCAAAATACAAAATTTACCACTTTTTTTTTTATCAAGGAACCTCAAAAGTAACAAAATTTACATTTCAATGCAGTCGTTAATCTAAACTGACGGAATGCTTAAATTCTGTTCAGAGGAGCTCTATTTATTCTACAAGTTGTTGTATAACAGTGTTGCCATTCCTAACATAATTATGTCGAGCCTTGAATAGTTTTAACTGCTTTAGCATCTATAAAAAAATACGATTTACTTATTAAAGTGCAGTACGGCGCTTATGGCGGACAGCGTTGTCATATCTTTTGAGACCTCTCTAACAGTTGATTAAATGTTCACGCGTTCTTGCTCACTATCCAAAATTACAATTCTATTAGAACTTCCTTTAAGTTTGGTAGCTACAAGTGTAATTAGTAGGTAAAAGAATAGTAAGGTGTAGAGAATTTCAGGATTATGGAATAGTAAACAAAGGTTGAAATCTAAAATGAATTACAAAATTAGATACGCGAGATCAAATAATGAAATCTTCGGAACCGGGGGCGTCCCGGGAATAGTGCTACGTGAGGGTAAGACTTCAAAATTTTAAATTGAAACAGGGGTTGATTTTGCTTGCAGGGCTTAGCCTGCCTTTAAGAACCTGCCGCTTTGTGTACAACACTGATTATCTATATAAATTCACTTACAGGTAATCATAAGAACTAGTTTGTAAATATTAAATTTTCTGTAATATTAATTACGTCTATTGTTACGTCAATGCTTAAAGATAAAATTTCTGAAACGAACAACAGTAAGTTTAGACAATGAACCGAGCTCAGTCGAAATTTGAGCACAATTAAGGCAGTTATAAGGTATCCAGATGAAACTATAAGAAGAGCAGCACGTATTAAAACGAAAGTGAACAATGTCCAGAAAATGGAGCCAGCATACGATGCTTTCTATTTATTACAATTGGTAATATAATAACATTTGTTTCGATAATTCCCAACATTGCTGGACTAGCATGACCTTAAAATGTTAATCATTAGCCACCCCCTAGCATGGGCGGATTTAGGTTGAGCATAGGGAAGCATTGCCCCAAGTCACTTCAGAATGACTTTAAATGACCCCGGAATAGCTTCCACCCCTAAAGTAATTGCCGCCCCCCCCAAAGGTCTCTCTCCTAAATCCGCTCGTTCACCCTGCTGTTCCCCAAAGCCTGACTGTTTGTCGTCTTTGCTCTTTGAAGTTCACGACAAAATATTTTAAACATATTGCAACGTCTTTTCATTGACAGAAAGAAAGCAATTTAGTATTTAACTTCAAGTTCACTGTCTATAAATAATTGGTCATCCATATTTTACTATGTTAGGACAATGTTTCCTAACCTCTTTCGTCACGCAGAACTCCAGAAATATTTAACAAATCTTATGGAATCCCTGGGTGCCTGGTACATACTTGTTTTTTGTCTAGAGCAAGATATAAAGTAGTATTGTACTGTTGTGAACCAAACAATAATTCGTATGTTTTTGATACTGATTATCGCGGAACTCCCAAAACTTCGTCGAGAAACCCTACGGTTCAGCGGAACTCCGGTTGGCTATCTCTGTATTGGGATGAACCTTCTGCGTGGTCTAATGAGTAGCGCGGTAGACTACCCTGTGGGCGTCCCAGGTTCGATTTCCCGTGCTGACTCAAATGTTCGGTGTTGACCCTGCGTCAGGATAATAATTTAGGAGCTACGTAAATAAGCAGCGGAGTGTGGTCTCGATAGACTGATAGTTGAGGACTTAAGCATAGGCAGCAAGTATCTTTATGAATGAAAAAGGTTTAACTAACCTTGAAGGACCTGTCACATTTTGGAAGACTGCTAACATTTATTTATAATTTCTCATTTATGAACAGCACTTACATGGAAATTCATAGTCATTAACTACACTTCGATACTAAATTGCAATTTTGTCAATTCTTGCATTTCAGTTACCGTGACAATAACGACATCTGGATAAAAGGTACGTGAGGCTACAAAAAATTTCAATTGGAAAAAATCAGGGAACTGACTTAAGTTTGTGTCACATTTAGAAAATAAAGAATACTGACAAAACTAGGGCTACAAGGGGGCTAGGGTTGATTTTATGAAGCTTCAGCCCCTAGGCCCCATGTAGCGTCGTCTCTGGACAGTGAGTACAAAATTATACTTTCTAATTTTTGAAGTTCTAATTTTTGAAGTTACATATAGCAATGTATAACATTCGAGGTGTTTATATAGAAGACTGACCTACACAAGCATGCACGGACGAAGAAGCATTACTGTGTCGTAGAACAGCCAAAGACACTTTTGTTAATCATCGCATAACTTTCGAATGGATTGAGATATTACGATCAGATTAAAACAAATTATTTTTTAGATTTTTTTTCAGATTTCACTCCCTGCATGTATGCATGTATCTTCTACAGGAAAAAAGTTTATCGCTGCTCGAAATTGTGTTGTAAAAATCTACAAATTTCCATGTGGTTATGTTCTCCTCTTATTTATAATGTTACTAATATTTTCATAGATAATATAAATAATCCATAGCCTTCATAAAGGCTTCAAGAACAATGTGTCAAAAAATGAAGTTGGTACATATTACTTAGATATAGATATCGAAGTATACAAATTTTGTAAAAATTACATTATCGACACAAGTGCAGTTCAAAGATGCCAGAAAGGGGGCAACGCTGCGATATTAGAAAGAGATAGACATATACGCGAAAAGCATTGACTTGAGAGAGAGAGAGAGAGGGGGGGGGGGAGACCATAAGCGCCGTACTGCATTTAAACCAGTAAATTTCCTATAGCATAGTGTCGTACAATATTTCGTAACTTCTTAATTAATTATTTTAGTGTAATATTTGCTTTTCACTTCAAGGCATGAAACTTGATTTGATGTATTTGATAAAAAATGTTCTAATTATATTATCGAAAAACTATTCAACAAATTACATTATCTATAATACGTTACAAAACGAGTAGAATAAAATACCTGCTTTGAAATCTTTTAGCTATAATCTAAAAGTCTCTACTAAAATTTATTTTTTCGAGTACTCTCGCGACCCTCACGTTGAGAAACCCTGTGCTATAAAAACAGAATCGTAGAATACTTGAAAGACTACTTCAGGTCAAAACAATGCTACAACTGTGCAGAAAGATGAACCGAGAGGAATCGTTTGCCTTCCGTACACCGATTCTCTGTCTGGAAAGTTGAACAGAATCCTGAACAGAAAAGCATTCGCAAAGTCTCAGTCAAAACTAAAGCATTACTGCGGACCGTCAAGGATCACTTAAGCCTCATAACATCAGCAGTGTACCATATTCATTTTGAATGTAGTGAAGTCTATATTGAATAGACGGGACGTAGAGTTGAACTTCCCAGGAAAAAAAACATTCAAATTACATCAAGCGTCTCCAGCCAGAGAAGTCAGTATTAGAAAAACATAGTGTAAATAAAGGACATAGTATATCTTTCTCAGACACCACCATCATAATCAAAGTGTCAGACTACTGGAACAGAAGGATAAAGGAAGGATCCTAGAGGAAGGAAGCAACCTTAACAGGTAAACAGGCTATATTGATTTCGATACTAAAACAGCACAGATATTCAGAGAAGCAACAATGCAGCCCAATAACTTTCACGGATCTGTTTGCCACTCAGATATGAAGTTTTTCTACAAATCTCAGACGCCGTTATTTAAACTAGTTATGACGCTCTCGCACTTACTATATTTAGATCTCCACTTCTTTAGTGTCTTCGCACTGACCCTGAAGATGCGAACGATGCTTGTGCTTGAAATGTCGAAGAACGTAGACCTCACCTGATTGATAACCCTATAGGAAATGTATATTGTAAAACAAGGTTCAATTCTTACCAAACATCAATTAACACAAAGCATTACCCTGCCATTTGCTTAGGTCGGGAATCTTACTACGGTAATAAGGTCATCAATTCTTCACTTTAACAGAGGAGAAATATTTTTTCTCTTTCCCACTGCCTCTCACACAACCTCCTTGCTCGGAGAACAAGAAATGGAAAAGGTCTTCAGTAGGTATAGTAATAGCTATGAACGCAAGGTGACTTCCACTTTTTCGAAATATTTATTAATACTGTATATATAAAATTATATTAATATCATTTTCACTACCGTATATGAGTAGCAACACGAGTTTAATTTTAAGGAAACGAAACCAGAATGAGTGTTAAAAACACTAAAGTACGCTAAATTTAGCTCTAATTAACGTTCTAAATTTATTTTCACTGATTTTTCGTTTTAAATGGATTAGCTGTTCCTAAATGGAATTTGTTCCTAAAATTAAGTAAGAGCAGTTCCATTTTGTGAAAGGAGAAAAAGAAGCGTCACAAAGAGTTTTAGCATTTAGTATCGGTACAAAAGTGACCAATTTGACGATGATATTTAGAGGCATTTTGCTTTGGAGATGGAATTTGTACTGTATATTGAAAGAGTCGCTAAAAAGTCGCAATAAATGCATCCAACTTTGTTTTTATATATTGGTAGTACAGACAGATGTTGGTCGAAAAGCATCGAGGGTTTCTATTGCTTTTAAAGTTGGTGAGAGAGACGCAAGATCCTTTGTAGCTTACGATCTTACACCCGATACATAGCATTTGGTCGACGCCGTTGGTGCTCGCGGATGAACTTTCTCTCTCTTTCATTTTTTTTTCACAATTTCTCTTCTGTGGAAGTTAACAGATGATTCACTAAAGCTGACTTGGTAAACCTCTTGCTATTTCAGAAACCTTGATAGCTATATCCTTGCCTGTACACTTCAGCAAGCCATTTGTATATTGTGCCGGACGCTTGAGAATGTACGTGTTTCTAAATACAAGAAGTTTAGAATATTGAAAACAATGTAGCCATAGATTCATTGATAATAGGGTAGTTTTAATAAAACAGGTTTTGTTATACTTCGTTGCATGCTTAGAACATTGACGGCTGTTAGGTCTAATTGTATAGTTCAATAACACAATTTGTTTGAACTGGAAGTTTTGATATATTATTGCGTCAGTATGGTAAAAGCAAGTTTTGGTACAGCCATTTAAATCGAATTTTGATATTCGGAGAAACGTTTCTTGTGAGAACATTGTACTAGGTAAAGGGGAATTCCATCCCCAGAGCAGTTTTTTCTTACCCGGAAAATCAGAGAAGTCGCTTTATAAGCTCAGTTACTCTCACCTTTATGTAGACAGTGCTCAGGGAACTTTAAACAATGCATATTGTAGTAATGTAGATTACTCGAATAAAATAAATGATTAAATATATTAATGCCGGTTAGAACCCTTTTACTAAACGGTGAATCTTTATCCAATCTTACCTAGGAATGTATATATTTCATATTTATATTTGTTACCTAGCGTTTATGTATTATTCAACTTACATATATTATAATACAAATTCATAATCTTATTTGAATTACTAAATCGATTACAATCAGTATAAAAGAACATGTGTGATGAGTTGGGCTGAAATGTTTTAATTGTATACACAAATACAACGGGGTTGTAGAGTTATGATCGACTTTCAAACGACCAAACCATCCCAACGAAACGAGTTGTGACGCGAGAAAGACACTTTTATAATGTTTAACTACACTCCTTTCGGCACCCACAGAGGAGAAATAGGGGAACAAGCATTAACACGGCAAGTTAGCAAGCATAAACGTCACTTCTGATGGTTTGGTCATATTTGGCAAGAATCGGAATATCGCTTAGATTTTTACAGTACCATCAGAGGAACTTGTAACGGGAGAGAGACTATGTATGTTCTGGTAAAGAGCCCACTTCTTATCACCCATCACAATACCTGTCTTGAACCTGTCATTTTTGTACGGGAAGGCCAGGCAAGGACAAGTTGTCACGCGTATATCTGAGTTGCAGTCAGCTGATGTGGAACTCAACGACCGAACTTTATGGTGAAACCCAGTGGTTCAAGCCATCTTTCAACTATTGACCTGTGTACCTGGAAGGTTTCTGCTAATTCCTCTACGGTTGAATTAGGGTTGTTTGACATAGGGTGGTAGAGATCCTCTTCGGAAAAGACTGATAGACGTTCAGAACATGGTTGATCTTGACTTCTTCAGTCTGTCTGCGTCCATGAATTTCTGAAACCACAAACCAGATGTGCTATTGTTAACTACATGTTCATAATTAAATTGTAGAATGTTGCCTTAGGCTGTGACCGCATTACTTCCTTTATCAAACTCAAAAAGTCAATAGTGCATGATGTGTTCCTTATCGATCTCCATTTCACCGCCACGATACGCTGTCCCTGTATTCACTCTGTACCTTCTCCAATGTTTCTTCGATCACGTGGCTACAGATCCATCTGTGAGTTCAGTACTCCCCCAACCTCTTACATGCCAAAAGGGGTACTCATTTTGCACTAATTCAGTAGTATTCTGGACAGGAGAAGGGGTACAGTAAAGAGACAAAATTTATATTTTTCTTTAGTAGCGTTATATGTAACAAGAATTTCACTGATTAACATTCGTGGTATATGTGATTGACCTCTCACCTGTGGTACGTAGGATATCCAGTTCGATCCCGACTAGGTTCATGTTGTTTTTATAGCAGATAGACTCCGTGTGCGTACAGGACTAAGGCTTGATGATGAATTGGAGTTGGTCAACGAGAATTTAAGGAAATATTTAATCTTTATTATTTACAAAATTAGGTTCGTTACGATTTTGCATCGTAACTATTAAATTAGGTGAAATTACGCAGAGACCAGTTCCGGATCCAGGAATTTTCTATAGTGTCAAAGTAAAATTATGGCGCAGTTTCCACCGCCCTTTTTCTTCCTTCATGGCGTTTTTAGTTAAACAACGCTAACGCTTGACGCAAGGGAAACAACACTGTCCCGCATTTTTGTTATTTTCTCGGGAGCGTGTTGTGGCATCGCTATTACTAACTCCAGTAAGGCAGTAGACCTGCCTATCTGGCTTCAATCGCGATCTTGAATTTTATAGACAAAGTAGGTTACATGGAATAGCACTTAGGGCGCCGGCATTGAAATTTTGAACACGTGTAAGTCAGAATTTGTCATGAGATTTTTACTTCCTCTTTCTGGAGTGTTTATAATTTATTCTTGTCTGTTTGCCGCCCCCTAAACGTGTCGCCTGGAACGCTTGCCCACGTTTGCTCCCCGTTAGTTCCGGTACTAATAGTAGCAACCCTTTCTCTTTTCACTTGTCCATGGACTTTCGAATATAAACCTTTCAAATGAGAATAGCTTCACATTGAAAGATGACGAACAGTGATTCAGAACATTTGGTGAATATAATATTGGTGCGCTCTCAATATTAACTTGTGCGAACTTCGAATTTGATTTATGGCCTTTAGGCATCTGAGGCTCAAGCCTGGATATGGGAGGAGAAAGGTTTCGGCCTGGGCCTACGTTGAAGGTGCCGTTCCGGCATTTGCCTGGTGTGACTGAGGAAATCCCCTCAGGAATAATAACTTGTTGATTACTGTACGGCAAGCAATGGCTATTATATACAACAAAAATTAAAAGAATCACAAGGCTATTCTAGTATTATTGAAAGGTTACTATGAAAATCTCATAAGAAACTCTAAACCGAAAAAAAAAAAAAAAAAAAAAAAAAAAAAAAATCAGAAAAGATTATGTGCAACGTAAACAAAATTAAAATTTCTAAATTATTAATTCGTATGAGAACTCGAAAATAAGATAGTCTTACCGATTACATTCACTTTAAATATGTGATTTCGATATTTAAAAATTAATATTTTGATTTTTAATACATCGTCCTTCAATTATTAGCGTTTATTGTGTTTCTGAAAGTTCTGCGTTACAACTTTTACTTTGAGTTATGCATTAATCCTCTTCATTTTAAAGATAATTTATTTTTTATGGTAATATAAAAAACAAGATTTAAGGAGAAATTATCTGTTGGTTTTAGGTATTTATTTTTTTAATTTAAATGTTGGCTGAGGATTACCCTCAGCTTTCTAGAAAAAATTACTATCGGTGTTTAGGTTGGGATCTAATTTAGTTCGATGTTGTAAGCGGAATGTTAGCTAGACATTTACGAGTGTTCTTTAAAATATGTAATTGCCTAATACGCTATTACTTTGCAATTGAGAAAAGAACTTAGCGCGGTCTTAGAATATTAAGTACATATAAAATGAAATAAAATTGTGTTTAACTTAATTATGATTCATGTACAAATGAAGTCATAGATCATCAGTGTGCCATCCATCTCTTGTTATTTGTAGTAACTACTTTTACTGTCTCAAAGCCGAGGTTCATCGGCTTAAATCAAAGTGATATAAATCAGATTATTTTTAAAACATTACCATAAGCGGATTTACAGGGGAACATGGGATTCATTGCACTCCCCAGTCATTTCAGGATTTTGAAGAGAGACGAGTGGTAGTAATGCTGCCTGGCCCGCAGACCTGGCCAACTTCGGCCACTTTCGTCCTATGAGTATTATATAATTATTTAGAGTTTAAATAGTTTGGACTTAATCAGACCCTGTACCAGGAAACACAAATCCCCAACCAAGCAAACAACCAGAGAACCCACCCATAACAAACTCGTATATAAATTTTCCTAGTTCTATTTGTTTGTCAAAACCGCTAAACTGTCTTGACTGGAATATAACAAGACTTTATTCGTGAACATAAAGTGCACAGGAAAATAATTCTTTTGCTAACTTGAAGTTCATTTAATATGAGAAGATGATAATTGTATGTTCTATCTGCCCAGCATAATAACTCAACTTGTTTTGACAGTAAGATCAAAGAGGTTATAAGGAATAGATTATTGTAGTAAAGTATATCCTTGGCTTAGTATGAATTCTGTCTTGATCTTATAACTTATGTAGCTGTCACATCCGTGCTATGTTGGATGAGATGTTAGTGAATACTTTCAAAATATTGTGCATGTTGTTAATTTATGTGGAGTAATTCTTAATATGAAATGTTATGTCTGAGAATTCTCAGATTGAGTTGTTGTGGCAGATTGACTTGTATGATTTTTTTGTGTATTGCAGACTGTATATAATTTTGTTTTCTGGATTGCATGTATTTGTTTATGGGAGTTACTGGAATTCTATTATATAGTTCTTCTCTGTTTGCCCTCCAAATTCCTTCTGATGATCTAATCCAATATCTTTTCAACTTCTCTATCTTTTCTGTTGAAATTCTGCTGTGGTAGAGTTCGTGTCCATAAATTATCATAGGTCTGATAATGGATAGGTATAGTCTGTTTTTGATATGTTGCGGAAGTGTTGAGTGAAAATAATATTTCAGTAGTCCTAAAGTTTTGAGTGCTACTTTTCTTCTCTCCATGATGTGTCTCTTGAATGAGAGTCGCTGGTCAAAGTCACCCCCAAGTACTTAGCCACCTTTCGTGGTTTAATTCTTGAATTTTTACGGTGATGAATTTTTCTTTGTCTACCCTAGTGCCCTTTCCTGAGTGATAAAAGATTACAAACTGTGTTTTGTTTTGATTAAGAAGCAATTTCTTATGTGATGGTATAATGCCTGCTCCTACAAGTGACAATCGAATATTTTTCTAGTATTAACCCAAAATGGCTGCCATTGGTAGAAGTTGCCTTGCTCTTATATATATATAAGCAACAAAAATGGCCCCAAATACAAGGTTCACACCATGCACTCAATTGCACATTAGAACATATTTTATAACAAACTTGATACAAAGCAAATGACGCGGTTAAAATTCGTATCTTTTAGGTAGATTTCGAAGAAAATATACCTATTGAGATCGGTACGATATGAAAGTGTATATACAGGGTAAGTCAAAATGATGTACCCGATTTCATAAATTTATTTTGTGAAATATAATGAAGATATCTGAATGTAATACATGTGGTAAGAAGGGTAACTCTCAAAGTTTTTTTCAGTCACATCACAAGTGCTCTATGTGAGCACCTCGCGTAACACGACACACATCAAGCCGATAGTCTATCTCCTGCCAAACCTTGTGTAGTGTGTCACGGTCAATCTCTGCAGTGGCTGCTGTGATGCGGGCGAGAAGGTCACCCAATGTTGTTGGAAGTGGTGGTACGTAAACACGATCCTTTATGAAACCCCACAAAAAGAAATCACACGGGTCATATCGGGGGAACGAGGTGGCCAACGAATGAGAACTCGATCCTCCTGAGATGCACGGCCTATCCAGCGCTGTGGCAATGCCTCATTGAGATGATCCCGAACGCTGCCATGGTAATGCGGAGGGGCACCATCCAATTGAAGAATGAAATATGCACTATCCTCTTCGAGCTGTGGAAGGAGCCACTGTTGCAGCATATCAAGAAAAACATGTCCTGTCACAGTAGGTTCAAGGAAGAAAAAGGGCCCATAAATCTTTTCAGGGGAAATGGCACAAAACACATTCACCTTGGGTGAATCGCGTTGGTGTTCCACAACTGCGTGGGGATTATCAGTTCCCCAGATCCTTACGTTGTGTCTATTCACATTTTCAGAAAGGTGAAACACCGCTTCATCACTGTAACGTATTTCGGCGAACCCATCCTCTTCCATTAACGTGAGAAAATCAGCACAGAAAGACGCTCGAGCAGCATAATCAGTGTCTCTTAAGGCTTGTAGCAGTTGCAAGCGATAGGATTTCATTTGTAAACGTTTCCGCAGAATTCGCCATACAGTATTCTGTGGCATTTCAAGTTCCCTCGCTGCCCGGTAGGTAGACTTCTGTGGACTCCGCACAAAACTGGCGCGAACACGTTCCACTGTCTTTTCCTCAGCTGAAGGACGGCCAGTCGATTTTCGCTTACAGATGCAGCCCATATCTCTGAATTTTTCATAGCACGTACGAATGGTTTTTCCAGTAGGTGGGTCTCTGCTATACTTGGTACGGAAATGCCGTTGAACACTCATCACAGAGTTGTTTACATGGTAATCCAGCACACAGAACGATTTCTGCTCTCCAGTCAGCGCCATTTTCGTTAACTGCTTCCAGCGCCGCGTAGCGGTAGACAATGCAACCACGCGGGACATAAACTAAACTCAACTAAACTTTGAACTTTTGCCTTTCCTTGCGCGTAGCTCACATTAAGATATGTTCATTATATTTCA